>OY365816.1:381664-464673 GCA_959347315.1 Bimastos eiseni
GGAATTCATCAATGCATGGATCACTATAATAGACCTAAATAATGAGATGAGTTAGTAGGGTTCTCAAAAGGAGCTGCATAAATGACACATGCATATATGATGATAATAATAAACTGACATGCATCTGCATTAAGCACATACTTTTGTAGACACATACAAGTATACATACACACTTACATACGCATGCACTTATTCTGTGGATGCTACGTTAAAACTGGATAGCAACGCTTTAAGACATATTATGAAGTGAATGCAGCTGCGCCAACTGATAGTACAAATGTTAATTAAATGACTCATCTGATGATCTGACCAATATATATATATATATATATATATATATATATATATATATTATATATATATAATAAAATATACCGGTCGATGGATCTGCCAATCTACCACTTGTGATTGATTTACAACTAATGATGGTTCTACCACTTATAGTAGTAATTTCAGTTAGCAACACTGCGTGATTACAAAGATCATCATCGTCGCCCTCCACTTTTATCCAGGCTTGGGACTGGCACTTGCACTGCCAGAGAGTGAGAGCAATGGCCAAGTTCTGCACTTATGATGGTCCCTACCACTCAACGAGTCTCGTTTCAACGGGAAGAGATGTTGTGGATCTGCAACGAGTGTGTCAGATTTAAATAGCCAGTGTCACTGTCTATGTCTGTCTGCGTGTGTGTCTACGTGTCCCTCTCTCTGTCTCTGTCTCTGTCCGCATCTTTATCTGTCTGCGATTGTTCGCCAGATAATCGTCGCTTATAACAACTGGATAATAATTATGGAAGACCATCGAAGGAGGATTTATGGCATCAACTGAAGGAGAAGGAAGCATGGAACGCCTCCTGCCATCTGATACGTATGGACGGCAGTCCCTCTCCAACGAGCGGAAGAGGGAGAGTAAGAGGTTTGGATGAGATGGAAGGGGAGGAGGGAGGGTGTGGAGTCACCTCACGAATCAAATTAGAGCAATTATGGAAAATCGTTGAACGTGATGAGAAGGGAATCGATGTTTCATCTGAGCGTAGTCATGTTTGGAGCCAACAGCGAGACATGGAAGAGGGAGGAGCAATGGGAAGAAGAAAGGAAGAATGAGGGAGATTGAAAAGAGAAGGGACAGGAGCAGTGCCGGATTAAGCACCGTGGAGGCCCATAGGCAGTGAAACTTTTGGGGCCGACGCCCAGGCCCCTAGTCGGCCTAGTGCCTACTAGAACGCCAGTACCCAGTCGATTTCACTCGTTTATATTAGCCAAGGCTGGCAAGACATAAAATGTGACAATGTCCTTTTATCCGTATAAAATGTCATTATAATACCGTAATGCCAATACGACATTATAATTATTAGATTAAGAATTTAAGAAAACAATCACTGTAGTCTGTATATTTACGTATTTAACTATTTATCCAGAAAGAAATAATATGAAACTGAAATTCTTAAGAATAAGTAAGTAAGTAAAAAAATTCTTTCGTCACGGTCTCATGGGGCCCCTAAAAGTCGCGGGGCCCATAGGCAGTTGCCTACTCTGCCTAATGGGTAATCCGGGACTGGATAGGAGGGTCAGGAAGGATAGGATAGGAGTGGGAGAGGAGGAGGTCGAGGTGGAATAGGATGGGATGGAGACAGCTGAATTGCCTAGTAGGAGAACTGGAGAAGGAGGACATGGAGAAGGAGGACATGGAGAAGGAGGACATGGAGAAGGAGGACATGGAGAAGGAGGACATGGAGAGGAGGACATGGAGAAGGAGGACATGGAGAAGGAGGACATGGAGAGGAGTCGGAGGCGAAGGGAGAGTGAAGCAGTCTAAGTATGTCACAAGACAGACAGACAGACAGACGGACTGAGAATGGACACTAGAGATATGAAGAAACGCACAGCCAGAGGCAAAGGATGGTGCCTGAGCCAGAATTAAGTATGTCATCAGTGGTGCCTTCGGGTGCATTATGAACAAGATTCGATTAAACGCAACTTCGGCCAGTTCCACTTCCGCTCGTTTCCTTCTTATCCTCCTACGTCATCATCTTTCCTCCTCCTCCTCTTCATAATTCTCCCACTCCTTCTAAACAATTCCTCATCTCATTTCTAATTGCACATTAATATTCTCTGCTTCACAATTCTCTTTTCCTCCATAGCCAACACTTCTCTCTTTTTCATCTCATTCTTTCGTCTCTCTTTCAAGAATTCATATCGTCGTTGCTGAAACGGTGCATCCTCATTATCATCTAGTCTCGTCATCGTCATCGTCGTCGTCATCATCATCTAGTCCTCGTCATCGTCATCCTCCTCCTCCTCTTCCTCTTCCTCTACCCCCTCTTCCTCCTCCTCTTCCTCCTCCTCTTCCTCTTCCCCTCTTCTCCTCCTCTTCCTCCTCCTCCTCTTCCTCCTCCTCCTCCTCCTCTTCCTCTTCCCCCTCTTCCTCCTCCTCTTCCTCCTCATCTACTCCGGCTCTAGCATCAGCAGCATCATCATCAACCGAAGGAGTCGTATACGATTGGCGCCAAATGCATCTCCTGAGACTTCCTCTCCTGTTACTCCTCCTTCTACTCTTCTCCTCTTCCTCCCTCCTCCTCCTCCTCCTCCTCTCTTTATTCCAATCGTCATTCGTCGTCGCTTTATACATCTCAATGAAAACTCTCCACTTCCTCCACTGATCAAAATAGAACAGACAGAGAGAGACAGAGACAGAGAGAGACAGAGACAGAGAGAGACAGAGATAGGGACAAAGCGACAGACTGAAAGACAAACAGAGTGACAGACAGAGAGAGGGGTACAAAGCGATGGAGTGACAAACAGACATAAAGACAGACAGAGAGACTGGCATTTCTGTAGTTGACGCCGGATAAAGAGAGAGTGGAAGGGAGTGGATTCTGTCTCATCTGGTCGTTTCTGTCCATCTATATTTCTTTTCAATGCAACGGACCCAATGGCGAAAGAGGAACAGACAGACAGACAGACAGACAGACAGACAGACAGACAGGCAGACAGACAGACAGACAGACAGAGTCTGATAGACAGAAAGACATACAGACATATAGATAGACAGACAAATAGACGGAAAGACAGACAGAGACAGTCAGAGTCTGATAGACAGAGAGACAGCCAGACAGCCAGACAGCCAGACAGACAGACAGATAGTCTGATAGACAGAAAGACACACGTTTCGTGGGGTCTAATTCGAGAGCAATATGTATACTAATCGCTAGTGATTTTATCACAGACTAAATGTTTTCTGAACCACTTTAAACCCTTGTTATGTTATGTTATGTTATGCTATGTTATGTTAGTGATAATTCTGTGACTGCCTTCACATCGACATATCTCATATCTAAATCTACGCTGATCAACACAAGAATCAATCAAAACATCAATAACATTAATAACAATAATGATGATGATGATGATGATGATGATGATGATGATGGTGAAGATGTTGACCATCTCCCATTCTCTTTGCCCTCTCTATTTAACTTGGCTTGCTTAAAGTTTGTCACGGTTGGTACGACCCTCCGTTCGACATCTTTCAACTCTTTTTCAGGTATGTTCCCGTTAACTACAGAGCTGAAATTTTCAAACATATCACGCTAGCATGACAATTCAATTATCAAATTTTGACGGACATAACTGAAAAACTGATTACAATATAACTGAAAATTGACTTAAAACATACAAAAGTGTTGCCTCTTTCAATTAACTTGGCTTGCGCAAAGTTTGTCACGATCAGACATCTTTCAACCTTTTTCAGGTATGCTACCGTCGATGTCAGGGTTTTGGTATACTACCAGATAAATAGGATCCAGATAAATCCTTGTATTTACTTTACTTGTTCATTCTCCTTCTCCTCCTTTATTTCGAAAGCACACAAATATAAATCGAATCAACAACATAATTAGATTTCTCATTTCTTCGTCTTTTGTAGCATCGACGTGAACAGTGAACAGGCCAACAGCTGCCGACAAGCGGGTCAGTCAGTCAGTCAATCAGTCAGTCAATTAGTCAGTCAGTCAATCAATCAGTCAATCAATCAGTCAGTCAGTCAGCAGGCAGGCAGGCAGGCAGGCAGGCAGGCAGGCAGGGCAGGCAGGCAGGCAGGCAGCCAGGCAGGCAGGCAGGCCAGGGCAGGCAGCCAGCCAGCCAGCCAGCCAGTCAATCAGTCAGTCAGTCAATCAGTCAGTCAATTAGTCAGTGAGTCAATCAATCAGTCAATCGATCAGGCAGTCAGTCAGTCAGTCAGAGTCAGTGAGTCACTGGCAGTCAGTCGGTCTATCATCATCAATAGGCCTATCACTGTTATCGTTTTAACAAGACGACAATGACGATGGCGATGGCGATGGCGATGGCGATGGCGATGGTGATGATGACAATCAGACCATGACGATGATGACGACAATGATAATTAGTGATGACAATGGGATGAGGATGATGATGACGATGTCGTTGGTTGTCAGTGGTCGATCGTAAGTTGGATCAGTTGCCAAGCAACGGCGGTGAGTGTCTGTCCAAGCGATACGTACACTTCAGCCACCTGTGCACCGTCAACAACTACCTGCCTTCCGTTGACTTCTGCTGCTGTCAATACGACGATCGTCTGCTCTGCTGTCGATATCACAAGACTGGAACCACTTCCGCTGCAGACACGACGATGACGTCATCGATAACATGTAAAAACAACGCACAGCAAACACATGCAGCGCCATTAGCGGTCCATCATTACAACTATATTTGTTTATATATAGTTTACAGGCAATGTGTGAAACCACGGATTTTGTATGATGCCTTGCCATTTTGTAAAACCCTAACATACACTAATCCTAACCCTACAAGTAACATTAAATAGAGGATTCTACAAATTGTCTAAAAAACCAGGTATATATATATACATATATATATATCCGTATTTATATATATGTCTTTCTCTGCAGTTATATATCCGTATATATATATATATCATAGATAATATATATAGTGCAGAATCAGTTCCTGTGGTTCCATTTGCTTGTACAGTACATGTAGTTATGCAAAACATCGCATTTTGTGGAATGGTCTTTCTCTGCAGTTATTCCTGTTCTTTAAATTGTGTAACCGTACATTTTATGGTCATTTGAAAATCTACCTTTTGATTCAAGCTGGAGTTTATAGGGAGCACTTTTTGCCTTGCAAGGCACCATACACATTTTTTAATGAATTTATTAATTACTTAACCATCCTTTAATACCAGCATCGTAAGGTGATTAAATATCTTATATAATAATATGGTTTGAGGGCATTTGTACAATGGATAACCTGGACTATGTGACTTGATGCGAAATGATACCATTTGACACTTTAATTGAACGAATATCAAAGTCCTCAGACCAGCGCAGGTAGGCAGAGCTCTGGTAGGATCTTGATCCTTGGTCCTTGAAAAGGGAGTGTGAGGTATGGTCTTGGTTTTTAAGAGAAGTGTGAGTCAAGTGTCTTTGTCTGAGATTGCAGAGACAATCCCTTTGTCTTCTGTTGATAGAACAATGCGGTGGCTGACGCCGGAGATGCTGATGCCAGCTGGCATTGGCATCGGTTGCGTCGTCGTCTGTCTCTGTCTCTGCTACGGAGGCAGATGCTGGTGCTACCACTACGAAGACGAAGACGAAGTCTGGTGCTGCTCAGGGTGCTGCAGATGCCTGTAAGAAACACCAATCAATCAATCACCTATCGATCAATCGATCAGTCAATGTGAACTTAATATAACGCTCCTTCAAGATATCTACTGAGAGGCGCCCCATTTGAAGAAGTTCCCAGCTATCATAGAATGATATATATATATATTGATATACATATATAATATATATATATATATATATCTTGTGATATATATGTATATCTTATAGATCTTGTGATATCCTTTTGAAACCAGACCCAAAGTGTCCATTGGTACCTGAGAATCAAACGGAACAGCAGAATAAATGAGTTATAAGCGACTGATTGTCAATTAAAAGTAGGGAAAGAAACCACTCCAATTGGACCTAGAAGTCCCGCTATCTAGAGACCCTTTCAACCTATGAAAACAGAAAGGTGATCAAGCAAGATTTTGGTACATGCGTAAATGTAGGCCAATTGTAAAACTTATAATATAATTATATAGGGAATTATTATTAACGGTAACATCGAGTTTAATGGTGAACCGACAGCAAAGAAAACTAGCCAGGATTGAACGAAAAAGAAGCAAACGAAATAGGGCACTATAGGACAAAGTTCATGCAATAGCAAAAGAGTAAATACCGTAAATATCCCATGTGAAATGAGTAACGAAGCGGGTAGATTGGTATCAATCAGTCAGCTCATCACCCCATAGGCGTCTGATGCCTTACTGACCACATCTCTCCACAGTCCACATCCCTCTGTTCATTGCAGCACGGCTCAACACTTGGAGACTTGTTCCACCACAATCTTCAATGTCATTTGTCCATTCCTTATGCGTGTGGTCTTCCTCTTCTATTTACTCAGATACGCAGATGCTGCACCTCTGAGCAGATATCTTGAAGGGGCGCTATATAAATGCTCGATTATTTTAATTCCATACATTGCATCACATAGCATGTACTGCCTTGACTACTCTATGACGGACTCCCTACATGCCGGATCGGGTGCTTGGATCGGGTTTTACGCACGGCGGCACGCCTCGTTGGCCGTATTCGTTGGCTATGTTACAGAATATCTGCGGGACGTCCTTCATTGGCTCCCCTTCTCTCAACGAATCTCATACCAGGTCTCGTCATTGGTATGGCGCTGTATCGAGGGATCAGCTCCCAGATACCTGTGGGCACTATGCTGTTCCACACTAAGTGTCCAACGCCGAGGCTTCATCCGTTCTTCCTTCCAGGTCGAGCTTCTTGTCCCTCGCTCTCGGACTTCCATGAGGCAGCACCGAGCCTTCTCGGTTGCTGGTCCTGCAACCTGGAATGGGCTCCCTGTCACTCTGCCTTGTGCCCAGGGCCACTCAACCAAGTTCTATACTAACCTTAAGACTGTCCTATTTAGCCGGGTTTGGGTCGGGACGCTTCTGAGTAGATGTCTTGAAAGGGTGATATATAAATTCTCCAAATAAATAACAAATAATTTAATAATCATTATATCGGCAAAGCGAAGGTTGTTGATCGCATTCCATGAATTGGCACTCCTTTTACCTTTTTTTTGGCTTTGTACACTGCCCGCCCCAGGCCCGTTATAGACACGTTGGGTGAAACCGGTTCACCTTGTCCCACCCCTCTGTTCGTCTTGAACCAAGGCCCGACTTCACTGCCGACTCGTACTGCTGTCTGCGAAGTACTGTTGAGGTCCTAAAGCAATTGAATCAGTACCCTGTCAACTCCATAAGACGGGAGAACTGTTCACGCCACAGTTTGATCAACACTGTCAGATACTTTTCTGAAATCTATGAAACAGTTGTATGTTTTCTTGTTACTCCGCCTCCCTTCTCTGCAATAAATCGCATGTTCAGAAACTATGAAATGATGCTTTTCCCTTAATTCCGGAATCCCGCCTATTCATCTGACTTATATAGAATGAGGAAAGACAGCAAGAGAAGCTAGACTACACAGAAACTTGCAAAGTCTGAAGATAAGAATAGTCAAAGAAACATAGTGTAGGAGTGTCAGAGGAAAGGAAACGCCGAGGTGTGCAATTAGAATTATAAGTGAAATAACATCAGAACACAGATAATCACTTTTAAACAAAAAACAGACAAAACAGAATATGACTGAGGCGTCATGATTCAAACGTCATTACGTAAAAAAAACGAACACAAATAAAACAAAACAAAACAGGTGTCATACGAGAAATAAAAGAACAAAGGTAATCACTTTTAAACTATTAAGCACACAAAACAGAATATGACTCAAGCGTCAAGACTCAGGTGTCATACGTGAATTAACAGAACAATGGTGCCGCGCGTTACACTCTCGCCACTCCTTCTTGATGACGAGAGTATCCGCTGGTTCTTTCCTTTATCACCAAGCTCTGCAACACGACACACTTGAGGGTTTTTAATATGTATATTTAATGAAATATCTACACACCACTCATCCTATCTACACTTACTGGAGTTATTAGTGTCTCTTTAGAAATGTTTCCCTGGTTTACGTTGGAGACGGGATTCCCAACTACGTTGATTACCCTTATCGTCAGAACGACCTAGCGTCTCCCCCAGTTCCGAAACAATTCCCCATTTCCTTGCTTGCTACGCTATATGAATCCTTCTAGACACGATTTCCTTCGCCATCCCAAACGCAAAACTCGTATCTCTATTGGATGACAGGTCACCTGCAGACACCACTACTAAACCCTGGTTGGACGGGTCTTGGCGCGCCTAGCGTAACGTCAGATTCCTAGGGGCGTCCAGTTACTGTTTGACTAGCGGCTGTTATGTAATAAGGCTGGGCCTTATTAGCGTCATTGAATTCCATTACTACAGTTATACCGCCTAACAGATTGCGCCGTTCGTATAGGAATTGTCCAATATTCATGATCCGTGTAAACCAGCCGGTTCAGGCCAAATCTTCAACTGATTCATGAGTTTCTTGTCTGTGGGTCGTAGAGATGGAAGGGGTAGGCTTCCGCTTCGAGGTGTCGGGTTTCACTGCTTGACACTCCGTTGATATTTGCATATTCCTTGGTGTCTGTATTGAGGCCTTCTGCTTCAGGCGAAGCCCATTGATGTCTCCCATCTCATGTGTCAGGTAGACATTCTCATCCGTAGTCCTCCTACGCTTCTGCTGTCGATCGATGACTTTTATATAGCGCCATCGTCCAGAGTGACGCGCGTCACAAAAGGTAATCGCTATCAAACAATAAAGCGGACAAAAAAGGAAGATACTCACGCGTCATGACTCAGGCCAGACCTTTAGAGTGTTTTTTTCGAGACTTCTAGGCGGAGTAGACCTGATTCCGGGTTCGTCTATTGACGAAGAGGACTTGGGCCATAGGACGAACCAGCCCTGCTTGGCAGACGATAGGGGGCAGAGGTGTAACAAAGTTTTGAAAAGTGGGGGCATAATTTAAAAAATATTGCGCGTTTGCCCTCCACCTTTTTGAATTTTGCCCCCCTCCAGAAATTTGAAAAATGGCGGGCACAAATTATCTTAACAAAAGTAATATTAAAAATCCATAAACATAAACATAAAAAGAACCGATTTGGGGGGTACACGGAGGGCACTGAGCACTAAAACTTTTGAAACTAGGGGGCCGGTGCCCTCTGGCCCCCGCTTGTTACACTTCTGATAGGCAGTTAAATCTTGGAGTCTGTTAAGTAAAAGTGGCAGCGATGCCACAATAAACGTTAAATTATAGGAGAAATTTGTTTTCAAAGTCTGGCCACGAGTTGCTCAGGCTGCTCAGCAATTCTATCGTCTTGGAGGCCATCAAGATGTCATCTGGCTTAAATCCTTTCCTGGTCATTTGAGTGGTATTCTTTGGAAAAGTCCAAACTCGGAAGTTACGATGCAATACCTGAGACCGATTTCGGATTGCTTAACTTTAACCGCGGCACAGGAGAAGATAATTATTCGTTTAAATTGAACAGACGAAAACAAGAACTCCTTAGACGAGAAGAGAGTAATCGCCTGATTCTATAGAAGTTCATTTGTTCACCACTAAAGTTCACTCCATCTAAATACTAGACTACGACAGTGAACGTTTTTAGTAATTATGTTTATACTTGACGACAGACAATGAAACGTATCCAAAACAACCAAAATAAAGATTTGTATCACCGCTTTTACCTGTCGTTCAACTCGAGCGCAATCTTACATAATAACGTACATAGCATTAATCACATGATTACATCCATTATATATATATATATTTATATATGTGTGTGTGCGTGCGTGCGTGCGTGCGTGCGTGCGTGCGTGTGTGTAAGTCCATATACTTTATACTCTGCATGCCTATTAAGACGTGTGCGTCAAGATATTTGTCGCATTTTTGAGACTCGTAAACAGGCGCTGCACACAATTATAACACATTGATGGACGGACGGACGGACGGACGGACGGACGGACGGACGGACGGACGGACGGACGGACGGACGGACGGACGGACGGACGGACGGACGGACGGACGGACGGACGGACGGACGACCGGATGGTTGGATGGACGGACGGACGGATGGTTGGATGGACGGACGGACGGACGGACGGACGGATGGTTGGATGGACGGACGGACGGACGGATGGTTGGATGAACGGACGGACGGACGGGTGGTTGGATGGACGGACGGACGACCGGATGGTTGGATGGACGGACGGAAGGACGGGTGGTTGGATGGACGGACGGACGACCGGATGGTTGGATGGACGGACGGACGGATGGTTGGATGGACGGACGGACGGACGGACGGACGGATGGTTGGATGGACGGACGGACGGATGGTTGGATGGACGGACTGACGGATGGTTGGATGGACGGACGGACGGATGGTTGGATGGACGGACGGACGGATGGTTGGATGGACGGACGGACGGATGGTTGGATGGACGGACTGACGGATGGTTGGATGGACGGACGGACGGATGGTTGGATGGACGGACGGACGGATGGTTGGATGGACGGACGGACGGATGGTTGGATGGACGGACGGACGGACGGATGGTTGGATGGACGGACGGACGGATGGTTGGATGGACGGACGGACGGACGGATGGTTGGATGAACGGACGGACGGACGGACGGACGGACGGACGGACGGACGGACGGACGGACGGACGGACGGACGGACGGACGGACGGAAGATGGATAGATGGATGGATGGATGGACGGATGGACGGATGGATGGATGGATGGATGGATGGATGGATGGATGGATAGATGGATAGATGGATAGATGGATAGATGGAAGATGGATGGACGGATGGATGGATGGATGGACGGATGGATGGGTGGATGGGTGGATGGATGGAAGGTAGAGGGACGGATGGATGGATGGATGGATGGATGGATGGATGGATTGATGATTGTCGGGAGTGATCTTGAGCTGAAACAACCACATCGGAAGAAGCAGATGACATCGTCGCGCCATCTTGTAATGAAAGCAGAAAAATTTAATAAAACTCTGCCTTCGTAGGACTCTATAATATATACTCAACATCCGGCGCCCATATACTCCGACCGATCGACCATTAAACCATTCACACTTTCAACACCATCTGGTCTTTATGAAAACACACGCACACACACACTCATATATATACATTAATATATATACATTCATATATATACATATATAAATACAGTACTTGAGTACAATACAACTGAAATTTGATATCGCCCTTCTTCCAACATTTTTGCTTCGAAGGCGCAACTCACGTGGCAACTGCAGTTGTAATGCAGAGCAATTTTGCGCAAAGAACTTGTTTTAGGTCCCAACACAGTGAGTGACGAGGCTCGAACCCGTTCGCCGAGCGCTACAGACCGACCACGCAATTATGCATAAATAGAGCGTGTATGTGTAGTTTTCAGTCTGTTTGTCTGTCTATATGTGTGTGTCTATATATATATATATATATATATATATATATATATATATATATATATATATATATATATATATATATATATATACATATTATCTATGTCTTATCATAGGTGCCAATAGGAGCAAGGCGGCCTCCTCCGATCCTCCTCCTCCTCCTCCTTCATCGACTTCCGTTGCTGACGTCATGAGACTGCAACGACCTTTGACGGACCTTCGCATCTTCTGCCACCGATCTTCACCTCTCTCCTTCGCTTCGTCCGCAGTTGCCATGGCAACCCCACCAGAGGTCAGCCAATCAGAGACGACCTCTTGCAGCGTTTACAGATGCTCCTCTTTCTACTCCTCATGCGAGATGCGTCCCACTTCTTGTGTCCCATCGCCCTCCTGCAGATGGCAAAGCCCCTCGTTCGACGCCCCTCGACGCCCCCTGCAGCAGCAGCAGCCAGGCACCCTCGAACCGACCGCTCCTCCACTGCACCTCATCTCCAACGATGACCTCCATCATCTCCTCCATCATCAACATCCCTATCACTCTCACCACCATCCTCAACAACATCCGCATCTCTGTCCGTGCAGCAGCGCACCCTCGAGATGTCTCTACATCGCCTACTCAATGCAAGAAGGCATCGAACCGAATCCCAAATGCCTTCTGCACGGGGTGCCAAGAGGTGCTGTTGATAGCGACCCCTTGCGACCAAAGACTCTCGTCGTACAGCAGCTCTACCCGTCCTGCTCATGCTCCAGGCCACCAACGACTCATCCTCTTCCTCATATTCCTCCTCATCCTACCGACGACTCCTGGAAATACGTTCCAGTCTCATCCTCCGCTAAGACGCCTCCTCCACACTTATCCATCTTCCCGCCTCATCCCACCAATGCTTTCCACGTACAACCACCTGTCTTTGCCTCTTCCTCTTCTTATTCTGCTGCTGCCTCGTCTCCTCCTCCTCCGCTTCCTCTTCCTCTCTCGATGCAACCACCTGTCAACTATGATCGTCCAGCGACATTTCTCCATTCAACCAATGCTGCAGCATCCGGGTCTCCATCGATTCATCAGACACGTGACCTTCAATTGAACGTAAATGAAGAGAAATTGACAGACAGTGGGACAAACACATTGACAGCGTGAGACAGACACATGCGGGCAACAGCATGAGGATCATCATGTGTGTCCGCACAGTTCCATCCGAACAGCACCGAGTTTCGCCATACGGGCCTAGGTCTCCTATGTTAAGTCGCTCCTCGACTGTTGTCAATGTGCACAAAACTAATTGCGCGATTTAATCGTGGAGTTCCATATAATTATTATGTTCGCTAGACATGACTCAACATGCACTTGGTTCCACAGCTCAGAGCTGGACTTCGCTGGAGGAAAGTTTACACCGCTCCTCCCCAGGCCCAATAGTAACGAGGGACTTCGATGGAGCTTTTCGGGACCCTCTTTTATCTGGTAGATGGCGCAATCGCTCCATTTCCATAAGAGATTTGTGATTACATATCATTGATGATGTAAACTTGTCAGTGTGGAGCTAGTCAAGGAGGACTCGTTCGAGTGGTTAAACGATATTTAATTTTGGTAATTTTTGTTATTTTTTTACTTAATTTTTCAGTTATGTCCGTAAAAATTTGATGCTGAAATGTGTGAAAAATTTCAGCTCTGTAGGTCGCGGGAACATGCCTGAAAATAGTTGGAAGATGTCCCCAAAAATTGTTTTTTTATTTTGTAAAAAATGTTTTGAGTTATGTGCGCAAAAATGTGATACACTGCATTGCCGAGGAAGCCTCAAATGTGTGAAAAATTTTAGCTCCGTAGGTCGACGGGAACATACCAGAAAATAGTTGAAAGATTAGTAACCTCAATTTTTTCATTTCTTTACCCATTTTTCAGTTATATTTTATATTTTTGAGTTATGTTCGTGAAAATTTGGGTCGACGGGAACATACTTGAAAAGAGTTGCAAGATTACCGAACGTGACAAACTATACGCAAGCCAAGTTAAGTAAAAGAGGGTAAAAATAAAGTATAAGGTATACGTCCGTTTAGATTAACATCATCGGTGCTGACGCTTTCAGCTTACTTACTGTGCACTAATATTTTTAATTGTTGTGAAACTATTTGTTTGATATGACGCTTAACATCATAATGTGCCAGTGCAGAGAATAGTGATTCTTTGAGAGGCGCTATATAAATAGAAAAATACAATGCAATACAGCAACTTCATTTTCTTCGCCATGGCATGCGAGTGGCCCCTCCAGTTCTCCTCTCCCTCGCCGTAGTCTCATCTTCCCATCGGCAATGCGTTACGGACATTGTGCCCAGTTGCCTATGGGGTGGACAGTTGACTATGGGGTGGACAGTTGACTATGGAGTGGACAGTTGACTATGGGGTGGACAGTTGACTATGGGGTGGACAGTTGACTATGGAGTGAACAGTTGACTATGGGGTGGAGGAGCAGGTGAAGAAAACTCTGGATTCAAATTTCTGTCCTGGTGAGATGAGAGAAATTGTAAAAAAAACAAAAGCAGCGAACAAACACAAGACATTTATTTGACATATACTTTACAAATTCGCTTAAATCCACCGCTGCGTGTTTAACGGTGCTCTCTTTCTCTCTCTCACTCTGCCTGCCTGTCTGTCTATCTATCTATCTCTCCGTATCAAGGGATTTCCGCAACTCACATCGTAATCATAAACTCGACAATGCCAACAAAAGCGAAGTCGCGGGAAGCAGCTTATTTACAGGCGCTTGATTAAAACTGATAGGTAGGGGTGAAGATCCAGAGAGTGAGGCAGGAAGACGGTTAACGTGGATGGTGTTTAGAGTTGAAATTTATTGTAGCAAGGGAGGAGTATAGAGAGAAGAGGAGGAATGAGGATATGATTTCTTCAGTGAAAGACCTGTGGGGAGAAAGCAGGAGGTGAGTATTTGGCGAGTTTATAGAATGGATCGGATATTTGTCTTAAAATGGATTTATTATTTAAAAGGGATTGATCAGCTGTGGCTATGGAGCGATTTGAAAAATTGAATGCTGAGGTGACGGAGAGTGGAGTAGTGTGACAGGGTGGAAGAGGAACGGGCTGAACGAAGTGATCAATTGACGTAGGTACGAGGGAGGGCTGGGAGGATTGGATTGCGTTGTAGTTGAGTTGTCTGACTATGTTCCTTTGGTTCAGGTATTTTGAGCCAGTGGAGTGATTTGGGGAGAGGAGGGACGCGCTCTTGTTCTGGGTTTTGGTGACAGAACTGGCGAAAATATTGGTACATATATCTATAGCTACATCGATTCGCAGCGCATTTCTATATCACATCGACCCCGACTGGAGGCTCACCGCTCTGAGCCCCGTCCATTAAGTGCATCTTGGTAATAAATAAGAGTAATTTATACGACAATCAACGAATGGTCAATCAACAATCACGTTCAAGTCCGTTACAACATTTCGTCAAGAAACATTTTCAACATCAACGGTCCTTTAATGGTCGACGCAGTAGAGTCCGTGAAACTGCAGACACCGGCAAATAACATATACATCGATCGATCAGCAAGATAACTTAGATAAGTTTGCAACAAGAGGACAATCATACTTTCTCTACTAGGTTAACACTGAACCAGCCCAATGCGACGGAGAACCAGTCTAAACAGAATCCACGAACTATTTATAAAAACTCTGCATGAAAACCAAAGACAGAAGAGTCTACGGATAAACCGACGATAGTCATTCTTCGAAATATTAACAATCAGAAAACAGTTTTTCTGAATTAACTATAAGTCGTACGAACAACATCACACAATTTTCAAGATGCTTAGTAGTAATCATACACTCATACAATTCAACGTTTAATACATTTAAGAAAACGAAGCTTACGAAATGCGCCCGCTTTGAAATAGCACAACAATCAAAATTCATCACCATTTCTTACTACGTAGACAGGCCAATGTACGTTTGGCCAAATCGATGATTTTATGGAGAGTTGAAAAACCTAAACACAGATCGTAGAATCTAAATGCAGCCTAGTTCAGTTGTAGGTCCCAAACAGTAAGGAAAGAGATTTGTCCCATCTTCGATTGAAAGCAACTGCAAATTTCTCAGTTAGCAAATCTCTCAGAATCAGTTCATTAAAATGAAAACGCAATTCACCTGGGAACGTCGAGAACAACTAATCAAAAAACGAATTCTTCAGATTCAATCAACACCGCTCGCATTGAACGTTCACCTTCAGCCAGATTCGACCAACACAATAATTACAATAGTTACAAGAGAATAAAAAAGAAAACCAATTAATGCAGACATTAATTTTCTTCACATGAAACCAAACCAGATCAATCTAGAAAAGTCTCTCGATTCATTCTCATCTGTTCACAGAAAGATGGTCAACACAAAAGAAGGAAAATCTTAATTCATATTTAATGGCCGAATTATAAATTATGTCAAAGCCGACTTGATGACAATGAAGTATAATTATGAACGATGATTCAGAGCCTAGATAGAGGTAATCTCTTATGAGGCATTCTCAACACCGTTAGGCTCTATAGTCTATACATCACCCGTCTGTGGTCGAAAAACTACGAAAGATACCAGAAAACCATAGGCATAGCCTTGTACTTTACCTCACGTTAGCTTACTTACTTACTGTTTTAGATCACATAAATTGGTGACGTCATCCGATTCGTTGTAGTTGACAATATCATATCAAAGAGGATATGGTTGCAACGTAATGTAATCTTTTAAATTCATCACGCCACACAAAAGTCTTGTGAGGGAAACCAAGCTACGTTCTGCGGTATAATTATGTGTATAAATACGGGAGGTCAAGGTCAAGGGTCGGAAGCCCTAGCAACGCCTCTGCATTCACCCGAGAAGAGCAACAGTGACAATGACACGCTCACCAGTCTACTTATAGACAGACAGACAGACAGACAGACAAAAACGGCAACAAACAGTGAGCATATCACGAGGCACTCCGCAGAAGAATCAAATTCACATCTAACCAAGTACAATCCTAACTTCTCCTAAGTACAGTCAATCACCCGTCTTAATTGGTCATGTGACTTCCAGCAAGCGTTTGATTCGGTAAAACTCACGTAACCATTATCGCCTTGAAATATTGAGCCAAAGTAGGCCTAAAGCACACAGGTTCAGACATACACATTAAACCCGGTTGTAGTCAGTCGTTATAAGGGCAGTATCTGCAGCAACAATTTACCCTTTCAATTTGTCGCCCATTTGTCACAGACGATAACGACAGGATGGAATCAAAGGAGCTACATGAATCGATGAAGAACACAGAATGATTTCGATGATCAGTAGATGATCAATACAACAGTAATCAGATAAATTGTGACATGCGTTCCATTGCGTTTCAACATACAAACACTATACGATTACAGCAAAATCAGGAATCGACGACATATAAAAGTTGACAGCGGCTCATCTGAAATTAGTGGAAATTTTTCAGAGAAGAGAAGAGAGGATTGGAGTGGAGGAATTTAGCATCAAATTTGAAATGAATGCAGGAAATGACATAAATTCGTCATTTCTAAAATGACATAAGAAACAATAACAACGACATGTCAAGTAAATAGCAACTCGTCAATCAGTTAAATTCAACCAGATGTTAACAATAAATGATTACAGACACTTTGGATTTAGTCAACACTCATATCAGGCATGTCAAAGGAATCACAGAATATATCTCTCTCTCTCTTTCTTTCATTGACTGTCTCTGACTCTCTCTCTCACAAGCTGTCTCTCCAAAAATAACACAACGATTGGGACAAACTTCCAACAGCAGAAAACATCACAATAAGGCAAATATCTAGTATACACATTGAGCCCCTTTAGGACACAAGCGCATCTCCCTCTTTATGCCAATCTATGTCTGCAATAAGTGCCTCTGGCTCAACTTGGAGCCAGGATATCACTCCATGCGACAAATTCCACAGAAAGTTTCTGTCCATCCTATGGGAAACATCGACTAAACAACAATGTACAGCATCTCATCGATATCCAGGGTTTATTGGATAAGTTGTCGGCAGACGTCCGTCCATCTGTTCTGCCAATTCTTCTAACAGTCAATCATCGTACGTCGTCTCATGCCAACCGATATCAAGAAGATGCCTCAACTTCTTCGCACGTGAAGTCGGTCGGAGTCTCGCACGAACGGCAGAGGAAAGGGTAAATGGAAACGGAGCTAGACCCGCATATCGTCCAAACTGAACGATAGCAGCTGAGAGACACAACGGAACTGTACACAGGTTGGAGAGGACAAGCGCTCGCTCCATCGACTGCGCTCAAAAATCAACGAAGTTGCTCAACTTCTCTCTACAATAGATCATCACCGATCAATCAGAGAAATGATCAAACGAGCAACAACAAACGTGCCATGGAATCTTCAGTTCGTCGTTCAATCCTTGTGGTCGCAAAATGACCTAACGACAACAGTCTCAGTCTAGGAACCTATGGCCGACAATCCAACCGAAAAGACGAACAGCCTCACTAACTGTACGTAAGCAGAAGAAAGAATCAACGGCAAAATCCCATCTTTGGTGACGACCGTCATCCCGCTCCTGCCCTTATGCTCTCACCCCTTCCCTCATGCTCTCACCCTGCCATCATACTCTAACCCCTGCCCTCTTTCTCTCACCCCACGAACATCCCCTAGCAAGGAACGTGTGATATGTGCTCAAAGAAACATCATCACGACCCTCTTCACATGTCTCTCTACCCTTTACATGTCTCTTCCCTTCTCTGACCTGTGAACCACCGGAATATCCCTCGGGACAGGAAACATGGCCACTTCATCCGCCTTCAACGACGACTAACCCCCACCCGGACGAATTCCCAATCGATCAGAGTATGGCAGGTGGCACAGTAGGAGAGCAAATGCCAATGTAAAATCCACAGAAGAATTCTTTGAGCCGAGATTGGCATATGAGGCGGAGGAGGAGGAGGAGCGTCAACCTACTCAACAGGTCGGCGATGTCCTGTAGGTGTATGGCGGTGGCACGAGGCCATTGACGAGACCGTTCTTGTGCGAATGGTTGCTGCCCCCCTTGTTGGTGCCGTCCTGCGAACCCAGGAGCCCCGCACGGACCACGTCCGGCTGACTGTCGCCTCCGTGGTGGCGGTGGTCGTAGTGGGACCCGACGAAAGATCTGTGTTTAGCCGGGGAGCGGTCGGGGGCGTCGCTGGTCACCTTGTAGGGCGGCAGCAGGGCCTGCTGCTGCTTTGTCGGGGTTCCTCTTTTCAAGACCCCGTCCCTCAAGTCTAAGTCACTAATTGATGTCTTGTCGTCGAGGCCTGACCTTGACCCGGACGCGCTGTGACGGCCGGACTGGGGTGAAGGCAGAACACCCGACGGAGAGGAGACCGAAAGTCGAACGGGCATGAGGAAACCGCGAGAGTTCGTTATCATGTTTGGGTCGTCTGCGGGGGGTTCCGCTGGGGGCGGGTCCCTCTCGCTCGACTTGGCCGGATGCAGCGGGGTCTTGGAGTGGATCAGGTCAGAGTCGTCGATGTCGATGTCGTCGCAGCCGACGACGTCCTTGGCGGAGTCGGCAATGCTGCCGGCGGACGTGAAGTCGTCTTCGGAGTCAGAGTCATCACTTGCCATCGTGTAGTAGAAGGAGTTCTCACGGAATGATTCGGGAAGATCGGGAGTGAGGTCTTCTATGATGTCACTGAATGCCGGACGATCCTTTGGATTCATTCGCCAACACTCCAACATCAGTTTGTACCTGCAACAACAAACATCCACACATTCATATCACCTGTATCTCTCTCTGTCTCTGCCTGTCTCTCTCTCTCTGTCTGTCTGTCTGTCTCTCTTTCTGTTCAAATGTGTGTCTAACTCTGGCTTTTTCTCTCTCTCCCTGCTGAATGCATTTCATTGTTTGCTGTCCCTAAGAACAAAAGAATGAATGCATGAATGAAAGAACGAATGATTGATTGAACAAATGATTGATTGAATGAATGATTGATTGAATGAATGATTGAATGATTGATTAAATGATTGATTAAATGAATGAACATATGTCTTGGCGACTGTTTCTGTATTTCTCTTAATATGTCGATCAAAGAATCAATCAATAAAGAATTCAATCAATAATCAACTTATTCAACAAAATATCTACTAATCTCTCTTATCTAACTAACATTATATATCTTTGTCCATACCCCTATCTGTCTGTCTGTCTGTCTGCCTGTCCGTCTGTATTTGTCTGTATCTGTGTCTGTTTGTTTGCCTGTCTATGCAGATGTGTGTTGGATGACTCACAGTCTGTCTGGACATCCCTCAGGTCGTTCCATGATGCTTCCATCGATGACGTAATGCAGGACCTGCTCATTAGACAGACCCTGGTATGGCTGAGCGGCCAACGTAGCCATCTCCCACACGACAACACCATAGGACCTGTTAAAACATAACACACACTTAACCATAACATACCTCACATCTAAACAGACACATGTCGAAACAGACACACACACACATCTAAACACACACATCTAACCAGACACACACATATCTAAACAGACACATAAACTAGTAATATATAAATGACTGATAAGTTTAACTAACAATTGGCTCAAGCCTCAAACGCTGAATGTTAAAATCAGTAACGGTACACAAAGAATGAAACTACGGACACTCTGCGATACTGTGGTCCAGCCAGTAGGCAACTATTCATATTCGGTCCAACTGCTGCTATTCGGCCGAATACCAAACAGCTATTTGACCCACTAGTTGGCCCCGAAGCGAATATGAAGCGAATGTTCAGTAGAGTCCTATATATAAAGAGACACACATCTAAACAGCAAAGCAAGTGTGGCCACGGCAGCCTCGTTGTGTCTGATGCCTACCAGACGTCGGATCGACTTGAGAAGACTCCATCTCTGAGAGACTCTGGTGCCATCCAGCGCACAGGCAAAAGTCCCTTCGTACCTTTGCGGTAGTAGTCTGTGGCATAGACGTCACGCGTCATTCCAAAATCTACCAAAACAATAAAAGCCATTCCATCCTTTACCGAGGCAATCATTTAGCCAGTAAGTCGTTTAGCTTGCAGTCATTTAGCCAGGCATTCATTCAGTCAGGCAGTCATTTAGCCAGGCAGTCATCTAGTCAGGCAATCAGGTAGTTGGGTAGTCGTTTAGCCTGGCTGTCATCTAGCCAGGCGGTCATTTAGCCACACAACCACCTAGCCATGCAGTCATTTAGCCATGCAGTCATTTAGCCACACAATCACTTAGCCAGGCAGTCATTTAGGCACACAATCATTTAGCCACACAATCACCTAGTCAGGCAGTGATTTAGCCACTGGAAATCAATACAAAATCCTCCGAATTTGATTAATCGCTAAATGAGTTTGGCCAACAGGAAGTGGCTTCTTAAACAGTTAGGAATTAAAAAATTTAATCAAGACAGAAAACGAGAGTGTGCTAGTAATATTTCTGGATATATTATACTTATAATAAGATGATAAAAAGTTGTCAGTAAAGGTCATGCTATCATCATCATCATCATCATCATCATCCCAACTCCTATCCTTAGCTAACAATCTCAAACTAACTGTTTTAATACTAAAAGCAATTTCATGCTTCTAACAACCACCGCCAAACTACTACATGGCTACTCTTTACGCCATACTACCATGACATGCATGTTGCTACCACACAGAAGTGGCATTACCATCAAGTGTGAAGTTGGGCATTAATTGTAAAAATTACTTACCTCCGATCTTAACGACGAGATCAGAGGACACCATGCAGTTCCTGGCGGCTAAATCCCTGTGGACATATTTGATGTAAGCCAAGTAGGCCATTCCGTCTGCTATCTCTCCAGCCCACTTGAGTAATTCACTCAACATCGGAGCATCCAAGTCATTCTCCTCCTAAGATTCAATCAAACAATAAGATTTCAGAATTATTATATCCTCCCAACAGAAAACAAAAAACAATCATCCTCTCTATCAATTATCTGTTCTATCTATTCATCTAACCTCTATCCTATCTGACCCATGCTATCAATCCTCAATCCTAGGATCCGAGTTTGATACCCGTATCCCCGCTAGATTCACAAGTCCTTCTTTTGCTAGGTAGCGACGTTGCTTTAATTAGATGCATTGTGTAATGGAGGCCTTGCATGGCTGCCAACAGTTCAATTCAACTCCTGCAATAACTTGTCATCACTCGTTCAAATTTTGTTTAAACTTATACTGTGGTCTGTCAGTTTGAAAATAAATGAAAATCTTTATTTACATGTCTATCCTCTCAACAAAAAACAACAAAGAATCCAATTCATCCATCCTTTCTCATATTTTATCCTCCCAAAGGAAACAATCCTCAACCATCTGTTAAGTGGTTCCACCATTTCCTATAGATGTGGTGCTACCATTTCCAATAGAAGTAGTTCTACCATTTTCTATGCAAGTGGTGCTACCATTTCCTACAGAAGTGGATCATCCTTTTCCTATAGACATTGTGCTACAACTTCCTATAGAAGTGGTTTACTACTTCCTATAGAAGTGGTGCTACCACTTCCCATAGAAGTGGTGCTACCACTTCCTATATAAGTGGTTCTACCATTTCCTATAGAAGTGGCTATACCATTTCCTACAGAAATGGTGCTACCATCTGTCCTTACCTCTGGTCGACGCACTCTTAGGAAGGTCTTGAGGTCACCGTTCGACATGAGCTCCATCACAACGAGCACTGGCTGACCCTGCGAGACAACGCCCAGCAACTTGACAACATGGAAACTGCTGAACGCCCTGCAAGACAACACAGCACAACTGAAGACAACACAGCACAACTGAAGACAACACATCAGAACAGAAGACAACACAATCCGAAATTAGATGTCCAACTTTCCAACTCAACAATAAGACCAAGCTCTCAATGACATTCATTTCCAATTCCCTGAGCAGAGCTCTAGGAGCAGACCACAGGTAGCAACTTCATTTTCTTAGTGTGGCGTGCGAGGCTGGTGGCCAGCAGTCATCTTCCTGGCCTTCAGACCCTTCCAAGGACAGTGTACAGTTGGCGTACTCATTCTATGTACAAGGTCAGCTGGTGTGTATGTACAAGAGGGGCAGAAATCTGAAAAGGTCCTACTGTCCCGAACTTACTGCTATCAAAACACTTGATGCAAAGATTGTAACATCTTTCAGACAGGGTTTCAATCACTTGGCTCTTAATATACAATGTTCACATGTAACAAATAGATTCTTGATTTATTACAGAGCCTTTACAGTACCTTTCAAATGCTGTAGCAAGATAGAAGATCAAGGAATGGCACAACAAAAGAACATGCAACAAGACAAACAATGGGTGCAGTTACTCAGCAGTGACTCACTTCATGATCGAAGCTTCGTTAAGAAACGAGTATCGATCGTGGATGCTCGCCGATTCGTTCACCGTCTAAAAGAAGAACGAATCTCAGAATAAGAACTACGAGGTAGATTATTAAATGAAACACACTTTACATCTCATCTTAGAGTGCATGGTCAGTGTACTCGTTATGTCTGAATTGGTTATGAGAGCAGATGGAGTAGATATATCTTCAAGCACATTTCTGCTTTGTTCAGCAAATCAAACTCCTGACATAGAGCTGTACCGATTAATCGGCCGGCTGATTAATTGGGCCGATTATAGAGATATCGGCGACATCGGATATCGGCAAGATAATCGGCACCGATATTAAAAATAATTTTTTTCCATTTTATAATATTATTTTCAGTCTTTAAGAGCAAAATGACGACAGCAACATCATTAGGTCTGTGAAGGACATCATTCCGTTCGCTTCCCATAGTGTGGGGAACTCGGGCTTCTACTTCAGACCACCCAGTAACCATTGTGCTAGACTGCTAGTACCGTGGGAAAGTGTCTACAGCTGTAGCCTGTTGTACAGAGTGAGTCATAAGTGCCTGCCTAATTACCCTGGGCACAATCATGTCATTTTAGGCCAAATTGGCAAGTCGTAAAAGTGGCCTGCCTGGTGAGGGAATGGCATTATTGGCATTTTAGAAGAAAGCGTCTAGTTACATAGATTATCTTTCCTTTCATCTCCTCCGTCATGCAAGGTCGACAGTGGGCAGTGTGCCTAATCTGTATTGGCTGCCTAGGATTGGTCTCCAACTACATGTATAGGTCTCTTACAGAGCAAGTGTTTGCTTGTATCACAACAATAGGCAGTAGCAGTAAGTCTATCTTTTAGAACCGGTCATGTTGGGAAACACAATGAAATAATCGGCTAAATAATCGGCTAAATAATCGGGTATCGCAAACGAATAATCGGCAATAATCGTTATCAGCATAATCGGCAAAGGTGATATCGGTACAGCTCTACACTGACACATCATCAATAGATGTTGAGCAAACTGACTATCAGACCATCACGTCATTTGAACCAAACTGCATTTAATCACGCCTTCAACTCACTAGAAGGTCTGCCCGGCTAAATGACTGCCACACCAAATAACCAACTGGCAAAATTAATGCCTGACTAACTGACTCACAGGTTAAATGACTGCCCAGTTAAATGACTGTCTGGCAAAATATCTGCCCCGCCGGACGACCAACTGGCTAAATGACTAGTCCTCCCGAAATGACTGGCTGGTTAATGACTGGCTGGCTAAATGACTGACCGACTGAATGTCTGGCTAAATAAAAGAGAGATTGTTCTGGTCAACTGGTCGTTTGCTGACCTTGATGGCGACCCTGACGAGTGGTTCTCCTTCCATGAGGTCTTTGGCGATTCCCTCGTAGACCATTCCAAACGATCCCTGACCCAATTCACGGATGATCTTGATTTTCTCCCTCTCCACTTCCCATTCATCTGGAACGTATTCTGTTTTTCAAACACCAAACACAAACATTAAAACACAGATCAAACACAAACATTTAAACCCAGATTCAGTCGTTTTCAAAGACCTCTCTCGCTCAAACAATAAGACACCTGTCAAGAGTACGCTAAGAAAACTTTAAATGATGACCAGAATTAACTAAATTTTTACATTTACATTTTGATAAATATAAGAGAAAATCATTGGCTCTGGAAAAAATCTGAACTGAATAACGTGTTTAAGAAAATGAGAATTAATTGGAGTCCTCCCGTCTGGTCTACCTTTTTCAGGAATGGTGTAGTTCGGATTGTACGTCACTATCTGCAGATCTCTTTCCGTCATCCCACGATTCATCCTAGAGACAGGAGATCACATGACACATCACATAACAAATACAAGCGAAATAAAACATTGCCCAGTGATGTCACAGACCGTCACTTTCTGCAAAACAATCTTCGACTGAACACCACATATCACTTGTCAGTCAATTCGATCAGGAAGACTGAATATTAGATCAGGATTTGCAAACCATTAAATCATAAAAGAAGAAGACATTAAAATCAGACTTATCCACAAAACAGTTTTAAACAAAAGCATTAGATCTGCATTTACAAATGATTATCATAATTATTGTTATTATGCTCTAATTGAGCATGCCATTAACTCAAGACGATAAAGCAACAGTTGATGGCGCAGAGAAATTGTGAGCGAAGTAATTGCTCCTCAATGGCCCTACTCAACTCACTTCTTCTTTACGACAAAAGCGACGATCACAGACACGACGATGATCGAGGTGAACATCGCGACAGCGACTCCAACGATCAGCGAGAGACTGAGCAACGCAGGAGAAGTCTCTGGAAGAAGACAAAGACAACCGATCGATAGAAGTCTTCAAAAGAGAAGCCTTATGCGAAGTTACGAGACACAACAAATGACCTCAAGTCCTCTTCATCATCATATATGTGAGGCAAAGGGGGTCAAAACCCATCACTTGTCGTTTTCGAATTTTTTATTCAATCATATTCTACAATGCATCTGCTTTAAAATCCTTTTTACAGAATCGAAATGTCTATTTGTCTATCTTAAGTAATACTCGTTTGAGTCTTTCGTTAATATAATCTTAACAAATGAGAAAATCGAATTCAAAGTTTCAGAATATTCATGTCATCAAATATCTTATCAACCATTACTTGTTTTACTCTGCAACTCTTCTGGGCAATAAAGTGCTATGTTCTGTATGAGATAAAGCATGCGGCATCAAAATCATTTAGTGGATATATATAATGTGCTCTAAACAGTCTAATGACTAGCCATACAATACATAAATCTGTGAATGCAACAACAACAACTGACAAAAGTTTCCCTCCTAACTGTAACCAATCAGATGCCATTCAAATGACTTCGACCAATAAATGACTATGGAGTATGCGCATAAATTCACCAAATGACCTTTACATGCACCCAGAGACGTTTCTCTGTTCATAAACGACTGGCATTATAGAACACACCGATTGGGGCGACGTAGAATTCCTGGGCTTCAGTCCAGGGACCGGGGCCGGACAGCGACACGGCCCGTAACCGGAATGTCCACATTCCCGGCTTGATGTCGTGCTCCTCGTATTTTCCCTTTGCCTCACGATACTGTTGATGGGGGATGCACAGAATGTCGGCCTTATACTGCATCAAAAAAACAACGGCAATTTTTAACATCATGGACAGAACTCGTCAACATCAGGTGGAGACTATTGTTAGTTTATTTTTCAATTATTATTATCATCATCATTGCTTTCTTCATTATTACAATCATGTTATTACAGAGCCAAGTGCTTCCTCATCAATAAATAATTTCTCCCTAATTCATTGAAAATTCAAAGTTCATCAGAAAAGACTGGTGATGTTGTCCATGGAAACTGTAACTGCATCATAATAAAGACTGCATTATTACTAGAGGTATTTCTTCCATTACAAAAGGGGTAATTCTTCCATTACAAAAGAGGTAATTTTTCCATTACAAAAGAGGTAATTCTTCCATTACAAAAGAGGTAATTCTTCCATTACAAACGGTCCATGCAGAGACAACACCTGTTGCTCTCATGAACACACAGAAGCTACGTCATTACCATAACATTTCTATTTGGGCCAATCGATGAGCACAGTCCGATATAAAGGTACACTAGGTTAGAGAAATAGAGATTAAGTGGTTACAAGCACAGAAATGGCAGCATGAGTAATCAAGCCGTCATCATTTTTATTCAATATCTCAATGAGGGTAATATTATTCACTGAATGATTTGTGGCTAAAAGGACAAAACAGCTAAATGTCCATGTCAAAACAACCACTAAAAAACTCTCAATGGAGAATGAATTTCCCCCCTCCAAATCCATCATTTGACAAAATACGGTCTGGCATACACAATTACACGAGACTTTGATTTTAGCACAGAAGAAAGAATATCACAAGAGATGAAGACAAACAACTGACGTTTGTGACATCGAGTTTGAGGAGTTCGATCTCGTAGAGAACGACGAGACCATTGGGAGAGATTGGTTCTTTCCACGCAAAGACAACGCCCGTTGATCCCGATTCACCCGTTATGTTCGTCACCGTTGTGTTGCGCTGGTCAACTGAATCGGCAGAAGCTGTGACACAAACAACAGATTCAGTGATACATGCAACAGGAGAAGAAGAGGAAGCAAAGAATCAGACAAACAGACGAACAGACAGACACAGAAACAAAGAGAGGAAGTGCTACTATAAATACTTGTGCAGTTCTTCTCGATTCTACATTAACTCTGCCACTGCTGTTCAGTTCATGAAAACAGTGCCAGTCCCAAGAGCTTGGAGAAAGGAGGTAGGCAACGTCAAAGGTCGCGACAGCCACAAGAAGTCCTTAAACACTGGAAACCCACTCACTCACTTTGCCAAAAAAACAAAATCATTTTCTTCATAGTCTCAGTCATACTACTTGACTGCATAAATCATCGTCATCAATAAGACACTATACATGGTGAATATAAAAACATAATGCTACTATGACCAATAAGACCTACAGCAATACATAAGAATAGCAACAATCATAATCAGCAATATTAAGAGTATTTATACAATCTATCAGCAGCAGATGGATACAGTAAGTAGCAGTAGTAATGTAATGTAATGTGATAGAGCAGTTTTTAATCATCACTACTAATAATATTTGGATATATGTTGTTGGCTAACCGTTGGCTACTGTTCGTCCGGAGATGATGGCTCTGTTACTGCACTGCTTCTCATTGACTCCATTGTTGTAGTCATGACAAGCGATCACCTGAAGACAACAAACAACCCATCAACAACAACAGCCACACAACAACCGGTAGAGCAACCGAACAACCAACATTCTCCTCTCAAGGTCAAACCAGATCATCAAGAATACAACCATGAGTTATTGGTCATCTGGTGCTTAACCCTATCAACCTATTCCTGACTTTCAAGAGATATTAAGTCATCTATTCAAACTCTGTAGAGATTGCTTTCATAGTTGATTGACTCTTTTAAATGTCTGTCGAAGTCTCTCTGAAATCGAGATTTCCTAAGACAATTCCAATTGGTAGAGATAAATGAAAACCTTTTGAGAATTAAATCCAGTTAAAACACTGAAACGATCATCATATACATAAAATTCTCATAATGACTGAACAATGAATTAAGCCAATTACTAAGATTGCAGATATGATCCTACTTCGATGTTGTATTCCTGAAAGTGTCTAAGGTTCGTCAGAATGATTTCCGTCTTCCCATACACGATGGCCGCCTCCGAACCGTCGACTGGGGCCGAATCGAGTCCCTTATCGAATCCTCCTCCTCCTCCTCCACTGCCTGGAGTCGTGTTGTTCGGTAGTTCGCTGTTGTTGTGTAATAGACTCTTGTATGACTCGTGTTTGTGCGCAAAGCTTTCGATGTCTGATTCGTTGAGCAGGAATCGTTTCTTGCGTGACGAGCGAGTCTTCTTTTCGCTCGATGTGCTGCGTTTCTTGCGCACTAGATTTGAAGGGATTCCACTGTTGCTCACAGTGATTCTGATCAAAAGAGAAATGAAAGTTGTAAACAGACGAACGGATGATTGTCGACCGTGACCTACCACAATCACACAGCACTCTATCCAATGACTTTTGAAATGATTCGTTTTAACAGGGATCTTGAGACAAACAAATCAAAGCTAAATGATTCAATTTGGGTTTGGTGATGCCAACAGGCAATGACCCTTTGCCTTATTTCGAAGTAGGCTGGCCAGAGAACTATTCGTTCTCTTCTCGTAGCAAATTGGTTATCCCTGATGCATGCAAATCAACAATGTGACGCTCCTCTTTTTCATTGGTCGGACCAACATCCACCTGGAACAGACTCCCATTGGATCTGTATCTTCTCCGAACTAAGGATTCTGCATGCCTTCTCAAAACACTAGAACATTGCTCACAAGGCAAGGCAGGGTTGGAAATCCTTGGAGTAATTTCACTAACATCTGCAATGCAATGAAGCATCATAGGCTGAAGTAGGCCCAGAACGAACATATGATGCTTCATTGCATTGCAGATGCTAATGAAACATTGTTGACTTGTTAGTATTTATGACTCCGACGATTCCCAGAAACACAGAACATGACTTACGATTTGCGATAGATATTGTTGTGGAGGAAGTTCTCGAATTCGATCTGATATCTTCGTTCGTCGTCTTCCACCTCGATCTCTTGTTTCGTCTTCGGACAAGCGCAACACGTTCCGTCGTTCGTTAGGTTCTTGTCGCTTGGAATGATCGTCGTCTCTTTCGTCTTTCCAGGCAGACGCAACTCTAAACAGACAAAACATCAACTGAATTCAGGTGATCCTTTTCCTTCACCTCCTCTTCCTCATTCTCTTCACCCTCAATTTGTTCCCTCCTCCCTCTCCAACTGCACCTCATCTTGCTCACCCTCTTTGCTCCACCTCCTCATTATCTTCCCCTTCCTCCTCTTCATCATCCTTCTCCTACTCCTCCTCCATTTATTTTGCCTTTCCTCCAACTACATTTCACCACGCTCCTCCACCTCCTTCTTCTCATCATCCCCTTCTTCCTCCTCCTCTTGTTCTCCTTCCTCCTCCACCTCTGCCTCCACCAACTCCTCCTCTTCCCCTTCCTCTACCTCATCTACTTCCTCCTCCTCTTCCTCATCCACCTCCTACTGTTCACCTTCTTCCCCTCTTTCTCTACCTTCTTTTCTTCATCTTCCTTCTCTTCCTCCTCCTCCTCCACCTCCTCCTCCTCAACCTCCTCCTCGTCCTCCTTGTTCCCTTCCTCCACCTCATCACCTCCTTCCCTTCCTCCTCCTCTTCTTCTCCCTGATGTATCCAATCCTCTGAGGAGACTGGAACCGACCAAGAGAGTACAGCCTCTTTATTCTGCACTCACTGTCCTTGCAGTAGTCCCTCTGGTGGAACTTCTCCACAGCCAATGTCTGTGGCTGCCAGTAGACATAGTAATGGGTAACGTTTCCATTTGGAGATGAGGGCTCCTTCCACGACACGTGCAGTTCCCCCGGATACTTGGAATCGACCGTTATATCACGCACAGGAGACGGAGCTACAGCAGACAGATTTAACACGGCAATCACACTACGAACCACAGCAGATTTTTTCACTTGTTCTGTTCTAATTCCATATTTTGTTTCTTATTCTACTCTAATCTAGAACTTCTGTAACTTGCTCTACTCTAGCCAAATGACCAATATATAGTTCAGTAACAACTAACCACAATATGTAAAGCATCGATCATAGTCAGAGTCAAAATCTGTAAAGAGAGCCAAGGTTTAAAATGGTGTTCGAAAACATTGCACAAAGTATTTCCCTCCTACGTCATTATTTACACATGCAGTCAATAAGTGAGTCAGTCAGTCAGTCAGTGAGACAAAGAAGCAGATTTCTTCAGGGCAGTACCCCTTCCCATAAGACAGTCACTGTAAGAGACCCTGAGGAGCAAATCCTTCACTCACAACTGCTCAGTGCCAGTGCCACCGACAGCTGCTCAATTCTCACACATTGGCACATAAATAAATGCCAAATAATAAAAATATTAATATGAACCTGAGGCAGGGACGCATGTTCGCTAGGAACCAGCCGGGAGGGAGCCATGCAAAATACTCAGCAGTTGAGTATAGAGCATCCAAAAGTAGAAGTTCGAGCGATGGAGCGAGAGACTCACTGTCCGGATTTGTTGTCAGATAGATGATCTTGCTCATCGCTCCAACCTTCGCAGTGGCTATGCTGTAAGTCTGAACATAGACGGCGTATTTCGTAAATGGTTCGAGATTGAAGAGGATTGACGCAATGAAAGGCGCAGTGGCATCCGAGTCTGGTTTTACATCAATTGCCTTCCAACTGAAAATCAAAGCAATCAATGAATTCATATCAAATCCTATGAATATTCATCTAAATTTCAATTAATTAATGAATATTCAATGCACAAACAAATGCAGTGTGAAAGCTGAGGGTGCTAAGAGATCAACTGTTCAACAAATTCGTAATGAAAGGTGATGCTATTTTGACATTAAAAATTACCAGAGACTGCCAATATATTTAAACATCTGTCACTATTAAGCAATGGAAATATTTCCTCAAAATTTTCAGGGATCATTGAAAACTCTTTGGCTGTAAATTCTGAAAATTAGATAAAAAATTACTATTGATAGTGGTGAAATCTCATCTAGTCTGGAAGGATATTTTATAATCAAGCCACTGCATTCATGTTGAAGGCAATGTGTGAAACAGAGATTTTGTAAAATGTCTGAATTCTTAGATTATAGGCAATTTGTAAAATCACCCATTTACAGTCAGGGTTAGAGTAAGGGCTAGGGTTAGTGTATGGTTAGTCCAAGGTTAGGGTTAGTGTATGGTTAGGGTTTTACTAATTGCCTAGGCATTTTACATAATCCCTTGTTTCGCACATTGCCAGTAACATATATAACATCAACCAAAGTGTCTGGCATCACGATAAAAGCGGTGCTATAGAAGTCATCAGATGATGATCCACTTAAGTAAGTAACTTACACGTCTGTTCCGCAAGCGTCTCTTGCGCTGTATATCGTTATATTTTCTTGGTTTCTGTAACAGAAAAATACGTCAGGCATTCTTCGATGTGCTCCAGTAATCATAAGATGAAAATTTCCAGAGCCAATCGCAGTGCTTCAGTTTATTCACGAGGGCTGTCACTCGCATCCTATGTCTAACTCTGTACCTGCCTCTGTTACTGTCTCTGTATCTCGTCCTTCATTTATTGATTTATTGTATTGTATTGAAGTATTCGTAAAGTCTCTTGCCAGTAGCGTAACAACAGATATAGAAAAGGCTCTACAAGAAGCAGGTTCTGAGAAAAGCGAAAGAAGAGAATGAGAAATTGGCAGATAGAATTTACAGCGAACAGCAGAAGAAAGCACATTCCACAGAGCGGATCAATTGAAGCAAAGGATTGAGACTGAGTCTTAGCTCTTCTTTTACAAAGAACCAAGAGCTCAAGTCTATCGGAAGAACGAGGTGGACAGAGGGAGGAAGATGACTGAGGTTGAAGTATTAAATCAAACAGATATTTCATGACAAGCCCCCAAAGGTGTGTATTTGTGTGTGTATGTATAAAAATAACAGCATATATTTATATATATACATATATAAAATCTTGATTGAGCATAAGCAAACACAAGAACCAAGTTGTGGTATCACATTGTAATCAAATTGCTCATTTCGTTGAGCAGAGCGAAATGATCTACTCACGTCTTGCGGTAGTTGATTACCCAGCTGAGCAGCGAGCGAGGGTCGTTCACCTGGAAGTTGGTCCACCGAATGATGGCAAAGGTCGACGCAACATTCATCGCCTGCAGAGTCATAGACTCAATGCTGCCTGTCAATCAAATCACAGATGCCAATCAAACCACACACCAATCAAATCAAACAATTACACACCAATCAAAATATACACCAATCAAATTATACACCAATCAAATTATACACCAATCAAACCACACACCAATCAAAATATACACCAATCAAATTATACACCAATCAAACCACACCTCAATCAAACCACAACAACAGCAATAACAATAATACCACTTATACTAGTAGTCATCTTAGTAGTAACATTATGGTATTGCTGAGCTGAGCAAGGCAAAGATGTTGTCCCTAATTTTGCAAATCATGAGAAGTTCCTACATATCTGGGGCAGAAAACAAAATAATAATAATAATAATAATAATAATAACAATCGACTCATCTACTTTCTGAAAGATCTAAGGATATGCTAAATTTGTTCAATAGAGGTCTATTTTCATACAAAACGTGTTTGTATACAGAACATGTTCAGTTGAGTTCAAATCTTGGCTCACATGCTACTTGATCGCCATTGGATGTAGGTGAAATGTCCATTGAATCGATTTGGTCGCGTTTGCCAACAAAGTCGACGAGTTCATTGATTTTGCTGAGGCAGAGCTTTCGGTTGAAGTGGAAGAAGAGGGAACCGTTACGGAGGGTGAGGTTTGGATGCGTCTGGAAGTCCCAGAGATCCTGAAGGTTCTGATTGTCAAGGACAAATACCGAATACCTGGCCATGAAATGCACAACAGAGTTAATATCCAGAAACACGTAATTATATCATTGGAAAGAAAACGAATTGTACCAATAACATTCAATGTAGTACAACTTGAATTTTTAAGAAGGACAAGAAGAGAGTCATTAGAGAGTGAACTGCTATTATGAAGAGCTATCGACTTCACTTTCTCAGGCTTAGCATACGAGTGCAAACGGTCGATCCTCACCCTCATCGTCCTGATGTCAGGGTAATACTGCCCTGAGGCAAACTGCATAGTACCCCTTGACAACCCTTCTGATATGCCACAGCATTTGTCAATTATCTTAAAATGTGGAGTTTACCGGTCGTTGTGTAGCTTTTGTCCGTGGATGGTGCGAAGGCTCCGAAGAAAGCGCAGGGACACGAGCGCATACGATCGAACGATTTTCAGGAAATGAGTGATCTCTTCGATCATTCCCAAGTTCTCTTCCAGCTCAACGCCCAGAGAACCTTTGACAGACACAGAACGACCATATATAGACAACAGTCATTGTCCATTAATATCTCCATATAACCCAAGTGAGCAAGAAAGCAGGTAATCACAATAGCAAGTGATCACAATAGCAAGTGATCACAATAGCAAGTGATCACAATAGCAAGTGATCACAATAGCAAGTGATCACAATAGCAAATGATCACAATAGCAAGTGAGGGAGGGAAGGAACTCCTTTGGAAGGGAAGGGTATTCAATAGGGAGGGAAGGGCATTCCATAGGGAGGGAAGGGTACTCCATAGGGATGGAAGGGCATTCAATACGGATGGAAGGGCATTCCATAGGGAGGGACGGGCATTCCATAGGGAGAGTGCCCTCCCAATGGTGGAAAAAGAAATAAAAAGAGAGTAGTACGCATATTACGTACTTCCACCTCGTATCTGTATTTCAAGGACTCCATCAACAATGGTGCAGCCTTTGAGTCTCTGCGCAGCTGCGATGTTGTCAATTACCTGACCAGCACAAACTAAACAAACCAGAAACAAACAGACAATCAAACACAAACGCCTCTATATACGATCCAAACACGCACTAACTCAACACGGATCATAATACTGCATTTGGTGAGCCACTCTAACTCATGGATCATTTCAATTGGATGCAGAACATTTGTTTTGCTCAGACAATTTTAACTTACCCTTATTACGTCGATCATCAACTGAAGCCTTCAGTAAGACAACAAACCAGCTTTATAAGCTCATTTATTATTATTATTATCATAATCATTATAACTAATTATCATCATAATGAATATCATTATAACTATTATTACCATAAAAACTGATTATTTAATATCCTCCATAAATAATAATAATTATCATTAAAGCCAGTAGTTGCATTATTTATCATCATCATAATCGTCATAATCACCACCATCGTCATAAACATTATCATCATCATCATAATTACTGTGCCCTGCCTACCCTTAGGGCAGTGTCCCTGGCATCTTTCGCAGAGGGACCGATCGGTCTTGCTCTCCGTATATCCGGTGGGACACTCCTCGATGCACTTTCCGTCGTAGAGCTTCCAGTAGGAACCCTTCTGTGAGGAGGCAGCCGACGACGAAGAGGACGGAGAGAACTGCGACCGACAGTCACTCTCTAAGAGACAACGACGACTGCGATACTAACAACAGACAACAACACAAAGACAACGTAGAGCAACCGAGTAAGCACCGTGAGCAACTCGCTCGCTCACATTTGCTCAGCGTCTGTTGTAGGGAAATGGGCTCACTGCTCAACCACTATGCTGCTCAAACTCTTTTACCATTGAGAATTGCTCTGACTTCCAGTGGAAAGTCCTTCCCTAATCATGGCATTATCTCATTAGCCAATTAGACAGAAGCTTCTATAGCACCGCAACATAACACGATCGATAGTAGCCTAGAATGGAAATTGTTTCCAGTCCACTGTAAGGCCAAGAGGAAGCATGGAGAAGTGTAACTGGTCTTAAGAGGTTAACAGGTGCATATCCACAACCAATGGAAAAGTAACAATCATCATCACCTGTATAGACCTTGCAACAGACAGGCAACGCATTTCACGTCCATTTGCCAATTACAGCAGTCCATAATCACTAATTAGATACCAGTGATTACTTAGGCAGCAGTTTCCACGCTCTGCTGTTAGCGTTTCCTCCCATTTCCATCTTGCTTACCCGGCCAACTCACACACACACACACACACACACACCACCACCACATCCTGTTCCTGCCAGACACAACACACATACCAAACAGCACACACCAACCCCACCTCACCCCAACCCAACCCACCCCACAAGACTCAGCTCATTCAGTCATTCACTCAGCCAGCCAGCCAGCCAGCCAGTCAGCCAGTCAGTCAGTCAGTCAGTCAGTCAGTCAGTCAGTCAGTCAGTCAGTCAGTCAGTCAGTCAGTCAGTCAGTCTATCAGCATATAAGTAAGCCAGTCAGTTCGTTCTCTGGCCAATCCTACGCAACTGGACTTCTCCAATCGAAGAAGACACCTTTGACAACGACGTCCCTTTCATCAACTAATACCTCAGGCGTCAGACAACCGGCGCTATAGAAGTCAATCGACTCAATTCACAAGAGACAGACAGACATACACACAGACAGGCATACAGACGGACACAGACAGACAGACATACAAACAGACATACAGACAGACATACAAACAGATAGGAAGGCAGGCATACACACAGACAAAAACAGACAGACATACCAACAAACAAACAATATATACAGACATACAAACAGACAAAAACAGACAGACATACCAACAAACAAACAATATATACAGACATACAAACAGACAAACATATAGACAGACAGACAGACAGACAGACCTCGAATGTGCCTGCTGGGCATTTCGACAGACATCGTCCATTGTGGAAGACGTTCGTACATGCTATGCAGTCTTCATCCGTTGGTCCATTACATCCACCAATGCACTGCGCGTGGCAACACCTCATCTCCCAAACACCTGTTGTTACGTTCGTACGATAGCAGGCATTGTTTGATCCACATTGCGATGGACAGACTAAAAACAACAAACAAATATACATTGTCAGCATTTATACGGAAGAACCGACAGTCAATTTAATGCAGAGTCTGTCAATTTAATGCAGAGTCTGTCAATTTAATGCAGAGTCTGTCAATTTAATGCAGAGTCTGTCAATTTAATGCAGAGTCTGTCAATTTAATGCAGTCTGTCAATTTAATGCAGAGTCTGTCAATTTAATGCAGAGTCTGTCAATTTAATGCAGCGTCTGTCAATTTAATGCAGAGTCTGTCAATTTAATGCAGAGTCTGTCTGTCTGTCTGTCAATTTAATGCAGAGTCTGTCAATTTAATGCAGATTCCGTCAATTTAATGCAGAGTCTGTCAATTTAATGCAGAGTCTGTCAATTTAATGCAGAGTCTGTCAATTTAATGCAGAGTCCTTCAATTTAATGCAGAGTCTGTCAATTTAATGCAGAGTCTGTCAATTTAATGCAGAGTCTGTCAATTTAATGCAGAGTCTGTCAATTTAATGCAGTCTGTCAATTTAATGCAGAGTCTGTCAATTTAATGCAGAGTCTGTCAATTTAATGCAGAGTTTGTCTGTCTGTCTGTCTGTCAATTTAATGCAGAGTCTGTCAATTTAATGCAGAGTCTGTCAATTTAATGCAGTCTGTCAATTTAATGCAGAGTCTGTCAATTTAATGCAGAGTCTGTCAATTTAATGCAGTCTGTCAATTTAATGCAGAGTCTGTCAATTTAATGCAGAGTTTGTCTGTCTGTCTGTCAATTTAATGCAGAGTCTGTCAATTTAATGCAGTCTGTCAAATTAATGCAGAGTCTGTCAATTTAATGCAGAGTTTGTCTGTCTGTCTGTCAATTTAATGCAGAGTCTGTCAATTTAATGCAGTCTGTCAAATTAATGCAGTCTGTCAATTTAATGCAGAGTCTGTCAATTTAATGCAGAGTCCTTCAATTTAATGCAGAGTCTGTCAATTTAATGCAGAGTCTGTCTGTCTGTCTGTCAATTTAATGCAGAGTCTGTCAATTTAATGCAGAGTCTGTCAATTTAATGCAGATTCCGTCAATTTAATGCAGAGTCTGTCAATTTAATGCAGTCTGTCAATTTAATGCAGAGTCTGTCAATTTAATGCAGAGTCTGTCAATTTAATGCAGAGTCTGTCAATTTAATGCAGAGTCTGTCAATTTAATGCAGAGTCTGTCAATTTAATGCAGAGTCTGTCAATTAAATGCAGAGTAGGTCAATTTAATGCAGAGTCCGAGTAAACACTTAAGTTGCACTGAGTCCAAGTTTTTTCGAATATTTAAAACAGTCTCATTCTCGTGTTTGCAAGATTTTTATGAATATTTGGTTTTGCCGCAGTTTATACAAAGAAGTGGCAAGTAAAAAGTACACTAGTAGCAAGAGTATTTGTGTATTTAATTGGCCAATTAGTAACATCTATAGCTGAGAAAATGGAATCCACTCGCTCAGAGCATGCAGATGTGTTATTGAATTGTTTAAATTACTTAAGAAATTTATCATCTCAATATTTAACATAAAAAATGTAAAATGTAGCACACAGAGCGCCCCTTCCCTCCCACCGTCCCTAATAATGACCAGTGCAGTCTCTATACAAACTCCACTATAGGGGCAGCCTCATTTGTATTTCAACTGTTTGCGAATTCAAATCCTTAGATTCGACAGACGAAAGGTGGCGGCCAGTCCTCTACCTCGCCATCTCATCCTCCCGCCGACAGTCTGCTCAATACCCTTCCCTCCCAATAGAATACCCTTTCCTCAAAATTTATACCTTGTTGGTGGGGGATTCAAATCCCAACCCCTAGCAGGACAGTCGAGCACGATACCCCCAAGAGCGGCCAGACCATTGCAGCCATTCAGAATCAGAGGTTGACCAGAAACTAGAACAATATTATCGGAAGAAGTGTTTCGCTGATCGACCGACAGAGGCCACTTAATATTCCGTTGCATTTGCATCGATAGGTCCATCGTCCAATCACCATCTATCATTATCTATTATTAGCACCTACAATGACGTCAACGAGTTCAAACGTCATGGCAACGGGAAACCATCGTCGTCATTGGCTGACGAAAACTGAGAGAGAGAGAGAGAGAGAGAGAGAGAGAGAGAGAGAGAGAGAGAGAGAGAGAGAGAGAGAGAGAGAGAGAGAGAGAGAGAGAGAGAGAGAGAGAGAGAGAGAGAGAGAGAGAGAGAGAGAGAGAGAGAGAGAGAGAGAGAGAGAGAGAGAGAGAGAGAGAGAGAGAGAGAGAGAGAGAGAGAGAGAGAGAGAGAGAGAGAGAGAGAGAGAGAGAGAAGAACTTGTCTCCTCTGATTTGTATATAACCATATTTAGACAATGTGGCGCATTTCAAATGTATGTTTGCGTGTGTGACACTGTGTGTATATGTGTATTTGTGTGCATGTTTCTCGTTCTGGCTTTCTTTGTCTGGCTCGGTAAATATTTCCAGTCTACATGTGTCTGTCTGTTTGTGTCCTTCTCTGTGTCTCTATCTGTCCGTCCGTCTCTTTCTCAGAGGAGGAAGAGGAACAGGAGCAGGAGGAGGACGACGATGTGGCAGCGCTGGAGCTAGCAGCAGCAGCAGCAGCAGAGGCAGAGGCAGAGGCAAAGGCTGGTCTAACAATCCTTCCACAACCGACCGAGAGAAACTTCGTCTGCTTTTAGATCATTTTCTCAGCATACTCTGGTGACGAAACAAGGATCTATCCGATATCCGTCAAAACATGTCTTGCCGAACAATGTCAACATTTTCATATTGTCGACTGATTTGATATGAAATCCAAACGTAACCGAACTGAACAGAGCTGTTGCTGTTGTTGTTGTCAGTGGGTGGGGGCGTGGGTAATGGAATATTGGTTAGGGCGACGGACTTTCAAACGAGGGATTCACAATATGTGGTTTGATATTTCTGCATCACCTGCGCCCCATAGCCAAATCGCTTATGAGTAGGCTGTCGGTGGCAGAACAGACGGTGAGGGAGACGACTCATGCGAACAGGCTGAGAAAGAATGAATTCGCTAACACTTCACACGTGTCGTCAAACAGACGACGACGTATTGGCTGAAGGATTGAATGTCTCCTCTTGCTGAGTATATTGAAGAGTATGATAAAGGCGAAAAGAGAAAACATGGAGACAGGTTGTGTAGACTTAGTATGACATCAACAGATTATTCAATTCCTCAAACAAACAAACACTCACAAACAGACACAAACAAACAAACACATAAACAAACACATAAACAAACAAACACATAAACAAACAAACACATAAACAAACAAACAAACACACAAACAACCAAACACACACATAAACAAACAAACACAAACAAACACATAAACAAACAAACACATAAACAAACAAACACATAAACAAACAAACACAAACAAACACATAAACAAACAAACACATAAACAAACAAACACATAAACAAACAAACACATAAACAAACAAACACATAAACAAACAAACACATAAACAAACAAACACATAAACAAACAAACACATAAACAAACAAACACATAAACAAACAAACACATAAACAAACAAACACATAAACAAACAAACACATAAACAAACAAACACATAAACAAACAAACACAAACAAACACTCGGACACAAAGAGAGACAACTCAGCTGTTTCTACCTAATGACAAACAGCTGACAACTGGAACAGTCTATAACATATCCATGGGAGTTAACACAGCTACACAACCCACCGTCCGTCTGCCCGTCCGTCCATCCATCCATCCACCTTTCCTCCTCCTACTCCCCTCTTCCACCACCTCCTCCTCCTCCAATGGAGCCCTCTGTATCTCGCGATATGCATTCTGTTTTGTTGACCCTGTATAGGTCCTGGTCCAATGTTTCGTCCGTTTTCTGACTTTGAACCTTTTCGTCTGAACTGCCATCAAATGGTTCATTGGTCATGGACCAATCACAGATCAGCAGTTCTTTGTCCAATCAGATTACGATCGCTTCATCTGTCAATCATGGCGCTCTGATGTCTGGCGTTGAGTCGATCTTTCGGTTATTCGTTCAAAGTCCTCCACATTGCCTATAACTGGTCAACATGGGCGAATAAGAGCACTTCGGTTGACGATGCTTATGGGCTGAGGTTAGATGAGGCTACCCCACAGCTTAAGATGAAGACACATTCATCATCATCATCTTCGTCGTCGTCATCATCATCATCATCATCATCATCATCATCATCATCATCATCATCATCATCATCATCATCATCATCGTTCTCCCAGACACATCTGCCATTTGCATAGAGCTCTGCATTAGGCTACACCTGCCTCCTCAGGTGTACCATGGACAATCCAATGTCAGGTATAGGACTCAATGCATCCCATATAGTAGATAGGGTGATTGCTTGTTAAATGGAAAATAATCAAATAAATAACATGCTCTGCTCACTTAATTGCATGACATCGTCTGCCACTGAGGTCCTCATTCAAAGGGAATGAAACATAGAGTATTCTAATGATTCATACCACTCTTCCTTCAGTCACCTCCTTCACTCCTCATGCATACGTTTCTGTTTATCTGTATGTCTGTCTGTCTGTCTGTCTGTCTATATATATATGTGTGTGTGTGTGTGTGTGTGTCTGTGCGCATCTATGTGTGTCTGACTTCAGATAGGCCTGTGTGCCTGTCTATGTGTGTCTGTCTCTGTGTGTGTCTGTCCGTCTGTCTTGTATGCTTAAGCAATGCCATCAGTGTAGTAGTGATAAACAGATGTTTTTGGACAACAGATCAATTACTATTTTTAAGCACATGACCCCAAATTCAAAACACTCAATTCTTCAGATAGAGCTATAAAAAAACTTGTTATTCTCTGGTCACAAGCGATCATCATTATCATTATCGCCAGCCTTGGAATCACCCACGACCTCAATGGCACAAAGAAATGCCTGTCCTAATAAACCCACCCCAGACACACAATGGTGTTATTAATTACTTAGGAGGCCCTATACCTAGCGGGACAATTGGTCAATGGTCTCACTCTGGGTCCCTTTTGCTGCTAATGATGCAAAATGCTTTTGCTATTCGTCTTTAACTTTCAGTGGCTTAAAAAATAAATTGAGTGTAAGCCAATGCTAAACCCAACATTAACACCTCAACTCTAGAACTTCATTTCATTAGCTAACAGAAAACCTATCTCCATAACCTAAAACCCAAACCAGAAAACCCAGATGAGTTTTCTAGAGTCCAATAACAAATGTTAACTAATTAATCAACTGTGATTAAGATATACAAATCTGCACAATAAATGGAATTAAGAGGCACAAACGTATCGCTTGGGAAGGTGGTGCGAGAGAGGATGGTTGAACAGCTGGATAGATGCAGTGAGGGTCTGAGGGTGGATGGCATAGGATGGGTGGATGATCAAGAATTAGGCAACAGACCAATAACTAGAGTGAAACTGAATTATAAATAGAACGAATGGCGACCAGCATCTGCTTCAAGATCATCCGATTAGTACACGCACCAATCACAACACTACACGTGGATATACCTCTGTCTTTCTCTCTCTGTCCAACTGTCTGTATGCATGTATGTCTGTCTGTCTGTCTGTCTGTCTCTCTATCTATGTCTCTATATTCTCTCCCTGTCTGTCTATCTGTGTCTCTGCAAACGTCGTCTCGTGGTGTGTCTGACTGTCTGCCTACGTGTGCATGGTATCATCAGGTAAGGCATATACTAAAGAGGAGAAAGAGAAGGAGGAGGTATTTTAAAATCAGATGCAACAGATGACAACCACTTTCAGATGACAACCATTTTACAACCGATTCTTACGTCTCTGATGATGTCTGATCGCTGTCATCAGTTGCAAACCAAACGACGACGACGACAACAACAACAACAATAACAACGAGACAACAATGAAGCAGCAAGTGAGGTTGCACAAAGGAGCAACGAATCAAAGATCAACGAAATCATTTTTAGACTGAGAAAGACAGTTAACGACTTTGGTCCAATTTGATCAGAAAAATCACGATTTATGTTAAATCTGTTTCTCAAAGTCCACAACAGAGCAAGTAGACGGAGGACATCCAAAACACAAAAGGCTCGTCATCGTCATCAACGTCGCCGCCACCAGCACCTTTATAAGTCCACCACCCTCATTATCATCCGATGCCAAACTTTTCTCCTCTTCCCTCACCTGCTTCTCCTCATCCTCATCATCATCAGCCGACGCCACACCCTCCTACACCTCCTCGGATTACAATCACTACACCGTGATACCTTGACATAAGAAACCGTCGGTCCACTTCCTATTTCAGGCATTAGCCAAAACACATAAACACGCATACATACACGCATACATACACGCATACATACACGCATACATACACTAATACAGACAGATGCACACGCGGACAAACAGCGACTCACAAAGCTCCTGTTCTATATTTAGCACGGATCAGACTTTACAAGACAATTCGAGGCAGCAGCAGCAGAATGACATCTCGACCTTGAACCGTTCGACCAATCATCATTGACCTGTTATGCTCATTGGAGCTTCATCGACAGACACCTGCAATCACTGTGCCAAGGACACGAGAGACTCAAAGCAAGAGAGACTGCATCATCATCGGCGTCCTTGTCGTAACCACCACCACCACCACCACCACCACCACCACCACCACCACCACCACCACCACCACCACCACCACCACCACCACCACCACCACCACCACCACCACCACCACCACCACCACCACCACCACCACCACCACCACCACCACCACCACCACCACCACCACCACCACCACCACCACCACCACCACCACCACCACCACCACCACCACCACCACCACCACCACCACCACCACCACCACCACCACCACCACCACCACCACCACCACCACCACCACCACCACCACCACCACCACCACCACCACCACCACCACCACCACCACCACCACCACCACCATCATCATCATCATCACCCTCCTCAAGCAGGGCAACCGTTTATACTCACAGAGCGTCTTTTAATGATGGACATATATATATATATATATATATATATATACTAAATAGAATCAGCTGACGCTGCCTGGCTCAAGGAGACGAAGACGAACTTTGATCTAAGGTCTTCACAGATATTAAAGTTATTATCTCACAGATGAACACGTCATCTAAAGTCCACATTGATCCCTCTTAATTAAGATGTTGTCTTCGTATCATTTAGGTAAACCAATCAGTGACAGTCTAATCAATTATACCAAATCCACTTACAATTACGTCACATCAGATAGCAAAACGCCGCCAAACAGTCGCTAGCAGTTACTGTGGCCCTACTCTCCTTGGAACCATTTCTTACGCAATAAAAGACTCCAGAGGCGACACTAAACCAGGCACAGTTTATGTCGGAAAGTACCTTTGCAGCGTTGCCCTTAGTACTCAGTTAGCGAGCAAGCTCTTTCTAGACTAAAGGATTTTTAAACTCTAGTCCACATCATGCGGTCCATAGAGCAACCAAATGACTATAATATTATAGGAAAGAGCCAACGTGATTTCAGAATGGGTGGGGAAGAGAGAGGCAAAAAATATATTAATGGGACTATTGGTGGAGAGGGGTCTACAGCAATGGCAGCCTGACATCTGTTAATGTTTTCTGGATTGCTAAAAGGCGTTCGATAGAGTAGATTGGAAGAAGCTAAAGCACGCATTGTGCTTTTCATACAAAATGAACATGCGGCCCACATTTAATAACCTTCATAAAAGAAGTACCACCTGCCAAACCGAAAAGAAGCCAATAGCGCAACAAAATAGTTGACTTCAGGACCTGATGATATTTCTGCTAATATATATATATATATATATATATATATGTAATTACTCGATGATTTTATTTTAATGAACTGAAAATAATAACTTAAAGCTGATTAGTGATCATTTGAGAGAGAGAGAGCCTACCTTTTTGGCATTTGTCAGCATTCCAGCAGAGTTCCTGTCTTGTCTTTTCCCCTTTGCTCAATGTAACATCCATGATAGGACAGAGCGCTGTTCCATCTGATCGGTTCTTTGGACAGACGTTCACGCATTCGTCCAACACTTTATTCTGCAGTATGAAGTTATCAGCCATCTTGACGCTCGTCACTCTCTGCCAGTCAACCGTGTCGACGTAGCACAGCTGTGCGTTCTTCTCCATGCGCAGTCCGCCTCTCACGATCCGCGTCAGACTATGCAGTCCAATCTCCTCTAATCCGGGCATTTCGAAGATGACGAGAGCGTAGTTGAAGAAGAGGACCTGCCCCCGGATGACGACCAGATTGGGGAAGAGGTCGGTGAGGGAGCGCAGTCCGTAGACTCGGTAGAGGAGAAGGTATCCCGTGATCTCGCGTAGTTTTGGGAAGGCGAGGCGACGGAACTCGTCCTCTTCGGCGTGTTCTATGAGGATGATGCGAACGTTGCCTTCGACGACCGTACAGTCGTTGAGCTTCTTGAAGTTAGACAAACGATTGCGAATGTCAAATGTAGGACAGACTGGGAGGAGAAAATAGACAGACGACGACATTTAGGATCAGTTGATTTCTAAGAACATCGGAAGCAGGTCTCTGTCATAAAAGTTCTTTGATACAATCAGAATAGTAATAAAAAAGCTTATATAGTGTTTCTGTCTGTGTTTAATACACTGGGTATACATCAAACGATGGGCTTTACACAACGAACTATAGTAGGGATGAACCTAGTTTGAATTTCTTGGGGAGTGTGATTACTGAGTTTTATGAGTTGAATTTTGCCGAGTCCAAGACCGAGTTTCAAACATTTCAAATGAGTCTCACTCTCCTGATTTTTAGATTGACAGTTTATGAATTTTACCATTATAAATTTTTCAGCTTTTCCTTAGTTTTCTGTAGGAAGTAGTAACTTGTATGCACTAATATTAGCAGTATTTGTGCTTTTAGTTAGGTCAATTGTAGATTCTTAGATAAAAATAATGGTATTTTGTTTTTTACTTAGTTTGATTGTCATTTTATAAATAAAAAAATCCGATTTTAATTTCAAACAGAAAATCGGAGAGATTAAAACTTGGACTCATCGTTTTACCCAGTCAGAGTTTTGCCGAATATTATGAAACTCGGCCGAGCCGAGCTTCCGAACCGAGTTTCAGTTCTTCCCTAAACCATTAGTTAGGTGAATACGGAAAGTTGATGGAGACTGACGGAGAGCCTACTGAGAAAGATGAGGAGGGGTCTGGCATCGGGTGATGATGACGAAAATGATGATGCTGATGATGACAATGATACTGTTGATGATACCGATGATAATGACGAAAATGAGGACACTGTTTTTGGGATGTCGTTATCAACTTAGCTATGGAGTTTGACAGTCCACTGATCGGTCGGTCCATCGGTCATTCTAAAGGACCCGAGCATCTGTTCTTACCCCTCCCCGGAAAAGAACATGCGAGAGAAAGAATATGCCTCGTCGTCATGTGATTGCAACCGACCAATCCTATTCCGTCATCACACGATCCGCTGTTGACAACGAACAGCCAATCGCTCGCTCCCCTAGACCAACCAACCACCCAGCCATCCAACCAACCAGCCAGACAACATCCTGGCAAAAACCTAACTCCCACGAAAGAGAATGCGGCAGGGAATAGGAACCAGAGGAGGGTGGAGCCATATGGAAATCCTGTTTCCCTTTCACTATTCTCACCACATCAACTACTTGAGGCTTTAGAGGCTTAGGAGGTCATCCAATAAGGACTAGAGGTCAACGCCTGACAACCACATCCGACATCTTGCTACATTCACAGAATTGGTTATGCTCCCCGGCTGCACTATGGGGGAGGTGCAATTTATATTATGTACCCCTTTATAAGATCATAGTGTAAATGGGAAAATGCAATCCACTAACTACAGCACTTAATGGGAAGTACAGCACAAAAGCAAGTGAAAATGTACACTATAGCGTAAAATTGGAAATCACACTGTAGTATAATAAGTGGAAAATTACACCTTAGCGTCAAATGGGAAATTACACTGTAGTGTTAAGGTGGAAATTACACTTTAGTGCCAAGTGGAAAATTATACTGCAGCTATAGCTTTGAAACTGAACATAGATGTGTGTGGTTAGGGTATTACGCTGCAGTGTAAGTTGTAAAGCAAATAGTGTAAATGCAGAAAGCATCAAACGATGGCGCACCAAAACCACAGCCAGATAAGAATATAGAGAATATATGGTTCGTACCACGTCATACTCTCTGCCCATTGTTACACCTAATTGAACATTTCTCAGCAGCAGCTGCCAAAGAAACGCTCACACTGTCACGCAGACCACCTCATTATCATTAACACCTGCGCTACATAAACTAAGTAGACGCTGCTCTGTTCGTTCCAGAGCTACCCTGGCATTGTTTTCCCACTGTCTTCCATTTCGCCTATCTCACGCACATTTCTTAACAACGAACAATAACCTGTATTGTAAGGTGCTGTATTGTAATGGAGTTGAACTATTGACACCTCGACGTGTATTAAGTTGGTCTGAAATAAGTCACGCCATGTCATATTAGGACTCTGAAGTCTGAACACGGTCGATGCAAAGTCTCTTTCAACCGTCTCAACGACGCAGACTAAATATGACATTAGCGGAAGCGGTCACCGATATGTTAAGCTTTGAAGTAGGAAGAGGAAGGAGAAGAGAGTCCTTTGATCTAGTAGCCACCCTCTGTTAGGACTTCATTTTTATTAGCCTCGGTATACGCGGCATTGAGGGCATGGGGTGGGTGAATGGCCAGTCTTCTCCCTCGATCTCTGGTCTCTCCAGCCGTTATAGTCAAGTGTGGCGATTGGTTAGAGCGCCTGTAACGCGTAGAGTGCGCGGGTTCGATCCTCGTCCGAGGCAGTTACTGTGTAGGGACGTTGAGAATTTACACGCACAATTTATACGCAATATAATAATTGTACCTGACGCATAGAAGAAGTCTTTCGTATAATGGATTAATGGTCTTCACTTGTGTCTTTTAAACTTAAAAATGGAAAAACCAAAGGCAGTTGCAATTTGTTCTTGTATTGTATCACAGCAGATGAATAGTAACACGAACTCTACAAAAGGTATTTCCTCTGAATGTGTCCTGGCATTACAACGCACACACACACACACACACACAGTGGCTTTCGTGTATCGTCCACCACACTGGTGTCTGGCTTCGTCAGCCGTTTTCTCTTTAGCCATGAGTCCAACCAATGGGATTCTTGTCAACAACTGGATCTCGTTCTCGATCCATTGACGGCCAATGGCAGTCAGTGCAGTCTCTCTGTAGTCGTCACGCAGTCGCCACAACGGACAATCTGCCCGTCATCGGATGGGTGGGGGATGAAGTAGGTGGGAGGGTCGATGGACAGACCAACCAACCCCTGCCATGCGGCGCCCAACTGAGAATCGCAGTAGGTCGCTGTCGTCTCTTGCTGCTGCTGTCGAAATGCAACCTAGTCCTATTACCTAAGAATATGCCGCATGATTACTAACGACTGATAATACATGACCTGGACACTGCGCTCTCCTCATCCTCCTCTCCTCTTCCTCCTCCTCCTCTTCCACTTCCTCCTCTTCCACATTCTCCTCTTCTTTTCCTCCTCTTTCTCTTCCTCCTCTAGCGTTGAGATTGTTAAAGGCATCCACACAGCGCTAACCTACTGCCTACATCACTTCGTGCGGTATCCTGACATCTCTGTCTGTCTGTCTGTCTGTCTTTCTCTATCCTGCTCCCGTTTCCTAATTACTGAGCTATAGAAGTTCCTAGAACCGATCCACATCAAGCCATCGGCGTAGAGACCCTCCCTCGTCACCCCCCTCCTGTCCCTCACCCTCCTCTCTCCCACAAACAGCAGCAACGCCGCCACAGTCCATTAGATGGGCGACTGTCTCATTTCTGCAAAACGTTGCAGCAAGCGTTTGGTCGTTCGTTCGATCATTCGGTCGGTCGTCCGTTCGGTCGTTCGTTCGATCATTCGGTCGGTCGTCCGTTCGGTCGTTCGTTCGTTCATTCGTTCGGTCATTCGGTCGTTCAATCATTCGGTCTGTCGTTCGGCCTGCGGGTAGTCCACCCACGTGGGCCACCATCACCTCCTCCTTCTCCTCTCCTCCTCTTTCTCATTGGTCGTCGCCAGCCGTCGACTGAAAAAGGTTCAATAGTCCGCAACAAACACAGAGGCAGGCGTCCACACAGACAGACACACACTGACAAACGACCATAAACCCACCGACACTCAACGACGACGAAGGCTAACACCCACCGACCCCCACCCCCTAGCGAGCGGAGGGGCGCCTCTCGCGGTAGAGCGCCACGGCCAACCGTCTGTCTGTCTGTCTATCTGTCTGTCCGCGTGGCCTGTGATGCATGTTGTTTACCTGAATCGTCGTTGACTATAGATAGGTCAGTGCACCCGCACTTGCAGGGCGTACGCACACCAAATTAAACAGCAGCACTGCCACGCACTCGATCGACTACGAACTACTACTACTACGACGGAGGCAACAGAATTGTAATCACAACAGCAATAACCATCACACTAAATGCAAAAGGCTTTTCAGCTAAGCTATAAATATATATTTATTTATATATATATATATATGCATCATAGCGTATATATATGTGTGTGTGTCCATGTATTTATAATGGTTCAATGTACGGGCCTAGTTGAATATTATTGGCCAGAGTGGCCTTGCATACCCAATGAGTTGGCAGAAGAGGAGTATGCACACTGGGTCTGTCTGGCGCCAAAAATACGCTGGTCTGCAGTTGATTTGAATTGTGTACAAAATAAAACTATAATCGATTGTGCTGGCAGTGTGTAAAAGATTTGAGTTGACAATAATAGTAATAAAAGTAATAATAAATAATAATAATAAATAACAATAAATAATTTTTTTCAATAATAAATATTAATAAATATTAAAAAATAAAAAATAACAGTAATAATAAATAATGCTAACAATAATAAATAATAAATAGTAATAAATAGTAATAAATAGTAATAAATAATAATAAATAATAATAATATTGACACTGTTTGAAAGAGGACATATGTATGGAAGGTGGTCTTACCGTATTCCTTTCTTGGTCCGTTGACGGCTTCTCCAGTGGAATCGGAAGAGATCGATGCGGAGGAGGAGGATGGGGAGGAGGAGGAAGAGGATGGAGCAGGTGGTTGTCCGGTGACATCTCGCGGGAAAACAATCGAGTTTAGGATGACGACGAGAAAGACGACGACGACCGAATGATGGGTAAACATGATGCTGCTGCTGCTGCTGCTGCTGACGGTGACGGACCTAGAGGAGGAAGATGAGGAGGACGGACTGGTGGTGGTGATGATAATGAGCTCTGTAACAGAAACACTCTTTCGTCAACAACAACAGTCAGTCTCTCTCTCTCTGTGTTTGTTTGTATGTCTGTCTCTGTCTCCCTTCTTCCTTTCCTCTTTCACTCCCTATTATGGATCGACGTCTCACTCCCTCCCTCTCCTTCTCTCTCTACCTCTTTGTCTCTGTATGTCTGTCTGTCTCCCTCTCTCCCCTATAGATCTACGACTTACTCCCTCTCCCACTCTGTCTCTCCTTCTCCGTCTCTCTCCTTTCTTTCTCTCTCTGTCTCTCTCTCTCCGTTCTGCCTGTCTCTCTGTCTCTCTGTCTGTCTGTCTGTCTCTCTCTTCTGTCTGACTTTCCACTTCTGTCGATCTGTTTTGTCTGCTTAGAGTGATCGTGTGCTAAATCCAAACATAAGAAGAAGAAGAAGCTTAATCATCACTGTCTCATGAATATTCATCTCCACAAAGCAGCTTCACTCAGACACTCCTAGCGTCCGAAACAGTCTCTTGCATGCACACACACGCACGCAAACACACACACAAACAAACAGAAACACACACATATATAGAAACACATGCACGAAACACATCATTATTTCTTCAACCGATATTCATACATACTTATTACAGCTGACTCAAGACAGAGGAGCATGGCGAACAATGGTCAAATGTGCTGTGGACAGCACTGGACACCTACGGCTTTCAGCCAATGAATCCTGATCATGATAATGATGTGTAAAGTATGTAACGGGTGGTACAACATCATCAAACTCTTTTTTAGGTATGTTCCCATCCACCTTACAGAGATGAAATTTTGCACACATTTCACGCTTGCATGACAACGCAATGTATCCAATTTTTACGGACATAGCTCAAAAATTGAGAAACAAAAATGAAAAAAAAAATTAAATATCGTTTAACCACTCAAACGAATCCTCCTTGACGAGCTCCACTCCGGCAAGTTTACATCATCAATGATACGCGATGAAATATCTCTTAAGGAAATGGAACGATTGCACCATCTACCAGATAAAAGAGGGTAACGAAAAACACATGTTTTGACTTTCGCTTGTTACGATTGCTTTGTTGCTCGCAAATCGTTGGTGCTACTCCTGTTCTAATACTGATCACTAACTTACCTACCTACCAAGTAACGACGATCGATCGGTAAGACTATTGTAACCCCCTCTCAGTCGATCCAATTCAGTCATTGATGATATGAATGAGTTCTGTGCCTGAAGACAGGTCCATTTGGCTTTACGCCACCAGGGCATGAGATGAGTGAGGTGGTTTCCCGTTGCCTTTCTCACTGACAATAATTATGGGTGAGCAACTTGTCCAAGGTGGCTACGCAGTGACTCGGAGTGGGTGCGAACCTGCGATGGTCCTCCGAATGTAAGGCACCGAACATCCCACTAAGCCTCTGCACTCCATCTTCAGTCATTAGTCGTTGTCTGTATCCTTGGACAGGAAGAAAAACTATGTCCTCCAAATGAATCCAGAGAGAGACAGTAGCCATGGTTGTGAGGATTCAGCGGCTTCACTTTCTTAGCATCGGCATATGAGAACGAGTGGCCACTCCTCCCCTCACCGTCTCTTCCCCCACCCACAGTGTGGGGTAAGTGTACTTACTCACCGCAGCTCAGTTGCATAGGGGAGAAGATGGAGCTGGAGAAATCTCGAGCGACCTTGACAGAGACTTGAACTGCCGACCTCTCGATTACCAGACCTGTAAGCTAACCACTATATAGATAGAGCGACTATAGACTATGGCGCCTCTCTGGCATGATTCACACGGAACGCCCTACGTTAGTTTAAACATCAGAATGCATTGAACCCAAAAGAAGAAAGGGTGGGGTAAAGTAAAAATGCGTAAAAAGTTAAAAGCAACGAAGATATCAATATATCGGATGGTGATCATTATGTGAGATCAACTAACGATGAAGAAGTTAACACTCCTCCCCATCCTCTTCCACCTCCTCTTCCTCCACTTTCCTCCTCCCCATCTCCTTTTCTTCCTTCTCCTCCTCCTACTTCTATTCCTCCTCTTTCTCTTTCTTCTTCCTATTTTCCTGCTTCTTCTCCTCCTCCTCTTTCTTTTCCTCCGTCCCCTCATCCTCCTTCTCTTCCCCCTCCTCTCCCTCTTCTTCTTCCCTCCCTCTCCTTTTCCTTCTCCTGGTACTCTTCCCCCTCCTCTCCCTCTTCTTCTTCCCTCCCTCTCCTTTTCCTTCTCCTGGTACTCTTCCCCCTCCTCTCCCTCTTCTTCTTCCCTCCCTCTCCTTTTCCTTCTCCTGGTACTCTTCCCCCTCCTCTCCCTCTTCTTCTTCCCTCCCTCTCCTTTTCCTTCTCCTGGTACTCTTCCCCCTCCTCTCCCTCTTCTTCTTCCCTCCCTCTCCTTTTCCTTCTCCTGGTACTCTTCCCCCTCCTCTCCCTCTTCTTCTTCCCTCCCTCTCCTTTTCCTTCTCCTGGTACTCTTCCCCCTCCTCTCCCTCTTCTTCTTCCCTCCCTCTCCTTTTCCTTCTCCTGGTACTCTTCCCCCTCCTCTCCCTCTTCTTCTTCCCTCCCTCTCCTTTTCCTTCTCCTGGTACTCTTCCTCCTCCTCTTCTTCCTGCTCCTCGTCATTCTACTCTCAACGCTGAGACATAACAATGTCGAAACTGGAGTAACAGACGACAACAGCATCCATCAGACGCAACAACCACCCAAGGTCACGTCAACAGGTCATCCTGATTTACCCTCCTTATCACCCCATCGACGGAGGAAGGGAGGAGATGAGGAAGGAAGAGAAGGAGGAAGGAAGGAGAGGAGGAAAGGAGGAAGGGAGGAAGGGAGAGAAGGAAGAAGGAAGGAGAGGAGGAGAGGAGGAAAGGAGGAAAGGAGGAAAGGAGGAAGGGAGAGAAGGAAGAAGGAAGGAAAGGAGGAAAGGAGGAAAGGAGGAAGGGAGAGAAGGAAGAAGGAAGGAAAGGAGGAAAGGAGGAAAGGAGGAAGGGAGGAGAGGAGGAAGGGAGAGAAGGAAGAAGGAAGGAGAGGAGGAAAGGAGGAAAGGAGGAAGGGAGTGAAGAAGGAAGAAGGGAGAGAAGGAGGAAGGAAGGAGAGGAGGAAAGGAGGAAGGGAGTGAAGAAGGAAGTAGGGAGAGAAGGAGGAAGGGAGGAAAAAAGGAATGAAGGAGAGGAGGAAGGAAGAGAAGGAGGAAGGGAGAGAAGGAGGAAGGGAGAGAAGGAGGAAGGGAGGAGAGGAGGAAAGGAGAGAAGGAGGAGAGGAAGGTGACATCCGTCCCATTCAAGCGACCGATACCAATCAAAGGCAACAAGTTATCTGTTGTGGGATATATTTAGTAGCAGAAGTAGTTTCTGTTTGACGACAGACACTGTGTGGTAATGTCTAAGATCATCATCATCAGTAGCGTCTCCTTCATCCTTTATATGCAGCTGTGAGTGTGTATACTGTGTGTATATATTTGTAATGTAATGTATGTATCATAAAGTACTATACGAGTGCAGCCATTTATATAGCTCCTTTCGCGTAATAAACACGACCACAGTCTCCAGACAGATTGAAGAGACTTAATAAAGAGGCACCTGAATTATTCTGACCAGATGAATTTGCACCAAGATATATATATATATATATATATAAATACCTATAGTATATACATAAATATAGTATATATATATATATATAAGATCATCATCATCATCAGTAGCGATCAATATATATATATATATACAATAAGGAAGTCTACAAAGGGAGGAGAAGGAAGACGAGATAGTTGCTTCAATGACTTCGGAAGGGGTGATGATGGATGGCAGCATATAATACGCATATCGTATAAATATATATATATATATATATATATATATCCCATATATATTATCACTAAAAAATATAAATAACATAATCACATATATATATATATATATGCACTATAAATATCTATAATATCTATATGCACCATTAAATATATAATTTATAAATACATACTACATAATGTGGCAAAACATATATATATATATATATATATAATATATATATATATATAGCATATAAACGCTAAGTTCAATGAATCTCTTGGATTAGTTGTTGGTTCATTCCTTCTTTGCATCTGTTTATTTAGCGCCTTTTCCTCTTCCTCCTCCTCTTCCTGTTCGAGATCAGAATATCCGCTGCAGTTGAGGCGATAGAGCGACCGTTAGTCTGTCCGTCGGTCATTCAATGTTTCCATCGGAATAAATGCAATGATTTACAACAGAGGAGACCGACCCTCCCCCCTTCCCTCATCTGTTGACTGCCCCCACGGGCCCACCCCCACGCTTAGGTCTCGCCTCCCGTCTCCCATCTCACCTTCTTCCGTCTGCCTTCAATTCATCCAACGACTCATAACAACCTCTGCAACTCTCACATCTTCTCTATCTTCTTTGTCGCGAACCAGTTTCAGGACAGCTTTAAAGCAGCGTAAACAGCAGTGCATCATCAAAAGTTACGTAACTCATCTCAATTCTCATGCGTGGAAAACCTGACATTAGGATTAACCAACATGGAAGTTCTTCTTACCAATCCATTCCTTGTGGCAATGCACACAATGCGCATTTCTAATACTTCTATACGAAAGATGTTATACCTATATATATATATATATATATATATATATATATATATATATATACCTATATATATATATATATATATATACAGAGAGATGAACGAAAACTGAGTTTGGTAGTAATCAGCAAAAACTCGGACTCTGACAAACAATGGGTCCGAGTTTGAATACAAATCTGCATTCCGATTTTTTGTTTTGAAAACGAAAATCAGATTTCTTATTTACAAAACGACAATCAACCAAACTAAAATGACAAATACTTTTACTATGATTCAATACTAGTTACTATATCCCAGGGCAAACTGAGCAAAAACCAAAAAAAATCATAAAAATTGTGTAAACTGACAAACTAAAAATCAAGTAAATGAGACTTTCCTTAAATATTTGAAACTGTGTACAATTCAAGTATAATAAAAACTTGGTACTTGGATTCGGCAGAAAATTGACACTTGGTTCATCCCTAATTATACCTACATTACATAAGGCACTACACCATCAGTTACTATGCACAGAGTCTGACCTAAAGACTACATGCATTGAGAACAAAAGTTCAAAATTTGTAATTATTCACTGCATGTAAAACGAATCCAATTGCTGTATTAGCAACAATCCATTCCACATAAAAAATCCTCTCCACCCCATTCCAAACCCCCACCCTTTCTGCTCAGGCACCTTTGGCACCCTGGTCCATCCACCACTTGCTGGAAAAGATTTACTCTTAATTTCAACTATTGGATCACATTATTAAAACTAGGACTGTTGATTAATCGCAGTTAACACGCGCGATTAGCACGTTAAATTTTTTGACGATTAACGCGATTAAAATTATTAATCGCGATTAAAATTATTAATCGCGATTAAAAGCTGCCTTGAATGGGTGTCTAACGAACAACATGTTATCTCTAACGCGTGAAGTACGGCCGAGATCAAAAGTCATTGGGTGGGATTGGGCTTAATTCACCCAGTTGTGAGTTTTCAACGGACTCCTATGATGAACCCCTTGCACCAAAATCTGCTGCAGACGAAGGGCACACAAGACACCGGCAATTTTTGCACGGGCCTATCTCAGTTCGCCTGCAACTACCCTCCTGTGAGAGAGCCGAGAGACTGTCTTATGCTGCTGGAAATTCTTATTAAAAAGAAACGTTTGGAATTCTGACGTGACAATAATGGAAATAACTTAGTTTGTCTCAACAATTGGTTAAAACTGGACTTCTAAGAAAACTTTGCAGTCCCTACTACGCGTACTTTTAAACTAATAAGAAATTTAACAATGTGACATCAGAGACAATTTATTTTTTAAATGAACTTCTTAAGTTCTGATATTTTACTAATATTAAGTAACTAACCCTGTACGGCAAAAAATCACATTTGCTACTCATTTATTACTATCTAGAAACAACGGCAATGCTGCTCTTCTATTTTCTCATTATACGATTAATCGCTTTAATAATCGCGATTATTGTTTTTAATCACAAGATTAATCGCGATTAAAATTTTAATTATTGAGCAGCTCTAATTAAAACGTTTTAACACAGTCTATGACGTAAGATGTTAAAATGAAATTACTTTCCCAGTTTTATGGCAATAGGTAAACGATGAGAATTATTAGTGGGTTCCATGTTTATTGTGGGAAATGGACTTTCCGAAAGTGACGCAAGGTGTTATTCACTTTTAGGGTTATTTTGCGAGAAATCCAGAGACAGGGTTGCAAGGACATCGCCGTGTATACGGGCTGAAATGGAGAAGCGTGTACGAGGGATTAGGTATCGCATTGGCTGTGGGAATAGGACGAACGACCGACCGATATGGCCAATTCGAACCATGTGTCGGTGGGAATCTACAGTGTTCAGCCAACCCCAAGCCTTATCTCTCTCTCTCTCTCTCTCTGTCTCTGTCTCTGTCTCTCTCTCTCTCTGCAATCAATCATATTTCTATATAAAATTATGAAACAATAACCCCAAATTTTTATCCAATCATACGACAGCACTATATCATCGGAACGGTTGTCCAACGTCATACGTCGCTCAAGCCATCAGTGTTTAAAGATGAAAATGGAATATTATTACTCAATCGAATGCCGCACAGTATTCAGATGTGAGATATAAAACATGAGTCTGTCACCCATCATTTAACCCTCAAGGTAATAAAAGGTAATAAATAATGCCAATTGGGTCAGTGATATCTCATTCTTCACCCGTTGGATCTGCTTCTGTACCTTATACCAGGAAAAGATTTCCCACAATTGACCCAATATTCCATTCTAATATGACCAATGAAAGCATATATATATATATACAATATATATATGTATAATACGACACGATAATAGAAACAGCACTGTATTCATAGTAATGTTGTAACAGAGTTGTCAATTGGCACCAAAGGTCCTAAAAGTGATATCTGTAATTGGCTCTGTTAATTAAGCCACCCATCAATTTCCAACTGATTTGACTGAACAGCAACTGCAGAGGATTGACCGACGACGACCGTCAAATGAATCCGTCATCATAATCATCACCACAAAACGATCTCTGATCAGAAGCAGAGTAAAGTTCCTCTTCTCCCATTCAAACTCTACTAAATAGCACTAATGACGCCGTAGGCCTACACTGTCTATACTGGCTATGATCATGAGGTCAGAGAATCGAATCTGCATAGACCTCAATCACCGTCAAAATCACATCTTACACAAATCGTCAAAACGTTCCTTTCGTTATCTGCTTCTACCTCAGACAGCTACGCAATTTCGACTACATAAGCAGCTAATCCAATCCAAATCCAATCCAAATCCAATCCAAATCCAATCCAAATCCAATCCAAATCCAATCCAAATCCAATCCAAATCCAATCCAAATCCAATCCAAATCCAAATCCAATCCAAATCCAATCCAATCCAAATCCAATCCAATCCAAATCCAATCCAAATCCAATCCAAATCCAATCCAAATCCAATCCAAATCCAAATCCAATCCAAATCCAATCCAAATCCAAATCCAAATCTATTCCAATCCTGCAGCTCCTATACTATCGTCATCGTCGTCATAGTAAATGGCTTTCAAGGTAAGAATGGACTTTTGTCCATTGCTTATTACGTGACAATCCGTGGGAAAGTCAACAATGATTTCGTTCCAGTGAATACAATTATTATGCACTGGATCGATCGATTGAGTATCGAACAAGAGAGAAAACACCTACAAAGGAGTATTCATTCCATCATGAATAATTACGACCTATTCATCATGAATAATTACGACCTATTCATCATGAATAATTACAATCCATATCCCTCGTAAATAATTCTTTAAAATATTAATAATGATTATAATGGTCAATTAATTCAAACTGACACAAAAAGATTACATGACAGTAGAAGCAGAAGTTTAATCTAACTGTATATAAGTATGTCAGTCATGCAAATCACATCTACCCTATCACTCTCGACCCTCAACAATTCAATATGACAAACAAGATCCCAACACGTCAGACAAGTTCCATCAAAAAATAAATTTCCCCAAAAGACAAACAAATTCCTCAAACAACAAACAAGTTCCCCAATAAACAAACTGCTCAAAAGTAAAACAAGTTTAATAAACGACAAACATGTATGTGTTCCAAACAGGGAAAAAAGTTCTCCAAATGAAAACGAAGCTTATAAGTGATCCCTTATATACACTACATGCATTAGTTCATCACTGGATCAACACCAATAGGGATATTAACACATATATCCCACCCACCTCACCCCTACCCCATAATACCACATTCCTCTCATCTGTCAAACTCACTTCATTCTTCTCAGTTAGATAATGATTATTTCATTTTGAAATTTTTGATTCCAATCAAAAGATTTCTTCAGCACTGATGTTGTCAGAACAGCCATACAACTCAATACATTAGAGCGACATTAGTAGCAGGGATTGCAAGATTCTGGCAGAAGTGTGTCAATTACTCCATAAAAAAGCGAAAGTCAGCTGGATATGACAGACGCTATATGTACAGAGGCATAAGCAAAGACAGCTGCAGACCTAATAACAACACCTCATAACCTACACCCGAAGCCCAAATGCCACCGATCGAAAGAGCAAACAATGATCAATTATATTATTAGGACCCTTCGAAAAAAATAATCAGGACGTCTGCTAAAAATCTCACCTAGTATATCTCTGTCTCTTTATCTCTTTATCTCTCTTGTCTCCCTTGTCGCTCTTGTCTCCCTGTCTCTGTCTCTCTCAACTCTGCCTGGGCATCCCTTCGAAGGGTTAGACCTAATTGAGCCGGACAGAGAGGGATGCTCTCTGGTACCAGCGTATTTCATCATACAGCTACCTTCCACTTAGAATGCCTGTGCTATAATGAATAACTAACATCTGACCGGACGGACACTGTTAGAGTCATTTGATTTACAAACAGTTACAGCCGAACAAGTTGAGACAAATTAAACCAAAGAGAAAGGAAACCATATAGAAAACATGAAGGGAAAAGTCGGACACCCACTGCTACACAGCAGCAGCAGTGAGCCCCATCAGTGACCCCCGGGGTTTCCCTTGTTATGACAACCTGTTAGAGGATCTGGAGGAGAGGAAGAGGAGGAGGAGGAAGAAGAGGAGAAGATGAAAAGGAGTAGGAAAGGAAGAGGAGTAGGAAAGGAAGAGGAGGAGGGTGTCATGTCGGAGGACGAGGCACAGTTAGATTGTCGGTTATTATTGCATAAACAGAGGAAGCTGATCGCTGGAGAAGAGCATCCGGCAATGAAACGTCCTCGCTAAAAAACAAACTATGAAGACGAATTACATGCGCAGAGAAGTTTCTAAGAAGCAGTTCAAATCCCCATTCAACGTTCCCTCTAATTTAGTTTCTTCTAACTTAGTTCCTTCTAATTTAGTTCCCTCTAATTTAGTTTCTTCTAACTTAGTTCCTTCTAATTTAGTTCCCTCTAATTTAGTTTCTTCTAATTTAGTTCCCTCTAATTTAGTTCCCTCTAATTTAGCTCCCTCTAATTTAGTTCCTTCTAACTTAGTTCCCTCTAATTTTCTGGAGATAGTATAGTCTGCACAAGAAATTCTGTGTGTGCGCTGTACATTTTATAAATGGTTCACAGTTTTGTGCGCAGGTCCGAGATGAAGGTGATGATAATAAATTAAGACCACACTATCTAAAAAGTCAATGGATAAGTTCTGATACACGTAAGAAAAGTATGTACGAGTCAAGGAATCAAAGTTTCTGCAGTAAGGTATGTCACAGCCGGCTATAGGAGAATAGATTCATGTAGTTTCGTAAAAACAAAATCCTGGCTTGTTATTTCTGCAAAAACTTATGCGTGCACTAAATTCTTGTGTGCGCTGGGTCCACGGCCCGTGTGCACCCGCACACGTGTACAGCTTAGAGGGGAGTTACAGGTTTAACACAAGACCATTCATTGTCCACTCGATAATCTGAAGGTTCGATAGTCCAAACGTTCGATAGTCCGAAAGTTCAATAGTCCAACATTAATTTAACTAGAAGCTGAATTAATTGATGAAAAGAATGTGTAAAACTGGGAGCTGGATTGATATGAAAAGAATGATGCCTAAATGGAAGTTGGATGAATGAAAAGAATGGTACAATCCAGCTTCCAGCCAAACAATTCTTTTCATCAATCCAGCTACCATTAAAATCGCAATCTTATCACCTATCAACTGGACAGATATCACGCAATCTTCGGACTATCGACGGAATATAGACACAGAACCCAAGACAACAATACTCTATATATATATATATATATATACATATGCATGTGTGCTCCAGAAGGAAAGTTCGAGGGATTGTATTGAACGTCAATGAAGACAAGACGTGTTCCAGGAAAAACAAATTTTCCATCAGCTGTTGATTGAAGATAGAGACAGACAGACAGACAGAACACACATACATACATACAGACAGAGAGGTTCAGTCTAAGACACAGGCACATACCACAGGGTGTTCTTACCATGGAAGATGATAAGTAGTATGGTAGATGATTGGCACCTGCTTTCTACATGCTAACTTGTATACAAACACATGCCCCCCTTGCATTCCCATTCTTATCTGCTATCCACCCACCCACATATTCATTTAAATATTCATATAGCACCTAACTTGATATTGCTAAAAGCACCATTAAACTGTTTACATACATACCTATATATACAGATATACACTAAAAACATGCAGAGATACATACAGACAGAATTATCGTAACAGAAAAATATGCGAAGATATATAGACTGACAGACACAACGTATATCTACCTGTAGTTCATTCTACACATAGTATTATACTACAGGTGCAAAAGAACCGATTTACAAATAGCTACTGTACACATCAACCTCAGCCAGTGAAAACCTTCTTCCATTGAAGCGCTCTTCCGGTGCATTCGGCGTTACCTCAACTCTCTCTCTCTCTCTCTCTCTTCCAGGACAACAGCAATCTATACTCACAAGTCAGAGATTAACAGAGATTAATCCCAACCATTCACTTCGAGGAGAGCCCAACAACTCAAAGAGAGTACTGCAAACTCAGACTGAGCCAGCCAGCATCTTCTGAAATGAATGGAGGCCAGTGTCCTTCTAGGTGTAGCGGTTGCAGAGGACAACAGCCCTGCCCCCAACCTTCCCCCACCCAACCTTCCCCCACCCAACCTTCCCCCACCCAACCTTCCCCCACCCAACCTTCCCCCACCCAACCTTCCCCCACCCAACCTTCCCCCACCCAACCTTCCCCCACCCAACCTTCCCCCACCCAACCTTCCCCCACCCAACCTCAGTGCCAACTATTCACAAGTCTTTATATCCATAACGGAGCAGAAGCCAAAGAAGAACAACCAGAGGAAAACAGAGTATAATGAAGTCGTAAAACTTCCAATAAAATTCCCATTTATACATATAGTCAACGCTTCAAAGGCTTTCCATCCTTATGTCAGTAAGTCAGTCAGTTTACAATGACAACAGGTGTGACACGTGACACAAGATGGCGTAGCATCCAATTAATCCGTTGACGATTTCTTAACAGGACTTAAATCACAGATCCTACCATCTCCAGACGACACAGGCTTTAGACAAAAAATCCCAGCCATTCACTTCAACTATTCTGAAGTGAGAGAAGAACGCAGTCTCTGTATGCAACATTAGAGCTCACTTTGCATGAGTCATGACAGAGCTATCCACATCATAGGTCATGAGATTATAGAGGCAACGTAAGATAGGTCTGCCATCATCGGGTCCGGGGTTCGAAGCGTCAATAGGGCTACCCAGTATAGTATTATCCATCCAACAGCTAATATCCCGTATGCTAAAGATAGATACGTTCCCCCAATGAAATCCTCGTTGGCTGAGAGCACATGACAGGGTCATCCACCGACCATTAGGGCCTATAAGCCCTCCATTGGCATTTATGCAACCACCCCCATAGCCCAACCTCATCCCCCATTCGTAATCATGGGTGAGATATTAAAGTCGGGCGCCTAACTATTAGGAAGAAGAAGAAGGTCTTCTTTCAGTGGATAGAAGATGGTTGATCGGGCGATGGAGGTCGGTCGGTCATTGCCTCGTCCTTCGAAAGAAGCAGCGGAAGAGGCGTCTGAGACGTCATTGGCTGGGAATGCAAGCGATGTCTGTCGGTCTTCGTCGTCTGATAGCAACAGAATCGACGCACGAACCCACACACCACCACCACCACCACCACCACACAAAACTACTGCAGATGATGATAAAAATGGTGGTGGTGACTATGATAATCATCACGATGATGCTGCTGCTGATGATGATGACGACAATGATGATGATCAAGATGGTGATGATAATGATACCTATGATTATGATGCCTATGATGATGATAATTATGATAAAAATAATTATGATCATAATAATAATGATGATAACACATAAGAAAGAATCGAGGCGATGTTTCCTGCCACCATACAATACACCCTCCTCCTCCTTCTCTTCCTCATCCTCCTCCAATTGTTCGTTCCAGGTTCTACGAAGTCTCGCTTTGTCTGCCTCGAACAACGTTTTTTGTAACCAAGGGAACAATAATAATAATTAAAATGCCACAGAATTAGTGTTTCTGAGCGGCGACCAAAGACCCTGTGGTCCACCCACGAACATCAGCCCCCCTCACCCTCCCCTCCCCTCCTCCTCAGTGACATTGGACTCCGACTATACCTTGATCTTAGTACAATTGCATCAATTTGAAATGACCGAAACGAAATACACAAGCAAGGGTCTCATTATTTCTCTGTGTCTGTGAAGATGCGTTAATGGAACCATCGAAGCTCTTAGTGGCAATGGTATCACTTGCAATTACTGATAATTATCAATCCATACATACCACATATCTTCAAATTTTAACAATTCATCAAAAGTAATAACAGTTTACGCATTTCGCTTAGGCAGAAAGGGTTTTTCAAGCCACCCACACTCCATTTTTTATCAGAATGCTTTCCTCTCGGACGAAAATTGATCTGCAGATCTACAGAAAATGCCTCTATCTAATTATTCCTCACCCTTACATTCAATTTGGTACCAAATGACAAACTTCTACATCAACTTGAGAAGACTCAGTATCTGTGTCCAACTATCTACAAAACTATCTAAAATCACTGGATAAAATCCCTAGATAAAATCACTGGCTAAAATCACTAGATAAAATCACTGGCTAAAATCACTAGATAAAATTACTGGCTAAAATCACTAGATAAAATCACTATCTAACATCATTGACTATAAAACATCTATCTACAAAACTATCTAAAATCACTGGCTAAAATCACGCGATAAATCACTGGCTAAAATCACTAGATAAAATCACTATCTAACATCATTGACTATAAAACATCTATCTACAAAACTATCTAAAATCACTGGCTAAAATCACGCACGCACGCACACACACACACACACACACACCGTCCATTCCTTCTCCCTAATAGAGAAATAGTAATTATCCAACAGTTTAAAAGCAAAATGAAATGAAGAAAATCGGCAGAAGATGAAGCTCTGCAAAAACAAGCAGAGAAAAGATAGAAAGACTACCTAGTAAATCTGTAATTGTCTGTTGACTCTATTTTAAGATTATAATATATCCAATAATAACCGTTAATTACTATTTATGGATTGTGCATGTCATCGCTTGTCATCGTCCCATCCTCGTAAACAACCATCCGTAACCAGCGCAACCCCCAGTTCACCTCTAAACGCCCACCACCCTCCCTCTCCCCTCCAACCTCCTCTTCCACCCAACCTCCCGCCTGACCAACCAAGATGGCGGCAGTCGTGTACGTTCGATTCACTTGACGCAACGCCATTTAAAACAAAACTACTTGGACGACGACAACGATCGACACGAAAAGAAATTGAAAAGAGAGATTAACAACGGACACACACACGCGCACGCACACACGCACGCCCAAACGCACACATACAGGGATATTAAATGACTAGAGATATTGTTGAGTGCATGTGTGGCTGTTGGTTAGTTCATGCAGTGCATATAATCCGTGCATAGAACATAAAACAGAATAATCTGGCGATCGTGAAAAAAGCTCAGCAAGAAACGCTGACACATTTCCTGTTTATCGGACGACGACACGATTTTTCCATAACCCCCACTCCTCTAATTCTTCTCCTCCTCCTCCCCTCCCATTGAAAGCGCCGCCTGCCGACAGACGCTTCAATCTCAGCCACCAAACATCCCCATTGGATGTAGCAACTGGAAGGTCACCATAGCATAACATAGCAAACTGACGCAATACGATAACAGCTGACGTCACGGCCCGACAAGCCGTCGTCGTCATAGCAGTAGGAATGTTGCCATGGCAACCTGTCAACTGCTATGACGACGACGGCTTGAGATGAAGCCATAGCAACGGACAGCGTCCATTTGCAAAGCAAACGTTGTAGCGACCCTTTGTCTATCGTGGTGTCAATACCTGGACAAAGCACTTCCTCCTCCTCCTCCATTCCATCCTGCTCTTCCTTCCCCTCCTCTTCTTCTTCCTTCCCCTCCTCCTCTTCCTTTCCATCCTCCTCGTCATCCTCCCCCTCTTTTTCCTTCTTCTTATCATAACAGGCAGCAACGACATCAAATCCACGTCATTAGCAAATACAAAGTGGTGCCATTTACCGTCAAACCAGCGCATTTAATTTACGTCCGTTTCTGGCTTAAAAGCAGGGAACCAGTATGTAACGGGAGAGGATCTAAACGAGAGACAATCAAAGCAGAGAAGAAGAGAAGGAAACGCTTATCCTTTGCCAGGGCTGTTGTTCAGTTAATCACAGCACAGTTAGTCTATCATTCTAATTGGCATAGTTCTTCTAACTAGGGCTTTAGAAGACGACCAATCAATTCTCTTGTAAACTGACCCCACTGCCAACAGAACAATCGTTTCATCTTACAAAGACCATGGGGGATAATTGGGGTGGATGGGGAAGGGCGCTGTGAGTGGGGGCTCATGTACATCCCAAGCACACTGTTCTCAACCTTAACCATTTTAGGGCCTTGGCACAAAGCTTTTTCAACTCATTTCTAAAAGTATAAACAAAAGTATTATATGTTATTTGTAGGGCTGTAAATTTTTTGCGGTCGAAAATTGAAAAATTCGCTGCCAAAAACACAGAATTCGCGGTCAAATATATAACACAATAAATAAGTCAATAACTATAATCAACGACAATTACGCCAATAAGGGCGGATGCTGCGACGTAGGCCTATGCTTTGCAAGAACAGCTGAAAGAGCAGGTTGTCATTTTTCCATTTTCGCCTTTCCACTCTCGACATTCTGTGTTTTGCGCTCGTGAAGGCGCTTAGTGAAAGTGTCCCTCGGATTACATTCGACGCGCACATTGCATGTTCTGCAAAATAGTAGATCGCCTGAAACGTACCAGGCGTAAACTTGACGTATTCCTCTAGCCACTGAATGTTTTTGCACACGAAGTAGTAACTATAATGTTTAGAACCTTTGCCATTACCACATCAAAACCACGAAAAATTGTCAAATTCGCGGTATTCACGGCAAAGGGTTAAAATTCGCGGCAGTATCCAAAATTCGTGAATTTTGCGAATCCCGCGATGACTGCGAAAAATCAACAGCCCTAGTTATTTGTATGAAATATATGTATTAACTAATTGTTTCTGCCTTTATATCAATTACGGCGGGTTTGAGATTTCCCATTGCCATTGGTCACTTTCTGCTTGATAGTATTTTCCCTACAAGCAAGTGGTTTCATGAAACCTGGTCACATAGACAGTGTTGTACACTACATTCTGTGTCTTACAGTGGTTGGAGTGAGGGGCTGGATACGACCAAAACGTCAATACGGGGCTCACTGGGTCAGTGATAACAATAGGTCAAAATGGGGAAAATGGAATCCAGTCTCTGCTCCTTTATTCAGTAAGAGAGCTTATATAGCGCCCTGACTAGATACCCTACTCGGAGGCGCTCCCAACCCAGGAATAAAGAACCGCTTTCCGATGATCTCACCTTATCCAATGATCTTAGTTCACCTGACACGAACAGAACTATCCAGAACAATAAGCCTGTATTAATCTTTTAAAGCAATGTTTAATTAGTCTGTAAATGGCTGTGTTTTGACAGCCATGACACTATTGACCTAATAAACGGAATACAAAACAATACAATGTTTTCAAGAGGGAGGGAGGTATGCACCGAGTATCTAGGGTAAAAGAGCATGCGGGTCCCAAAGGAAGCTATTCCAGCCACAGTCCTGGGAAGCCAACATAGAGGGCACAACAGTCAGAAGTCAATCCTAATACAAACAAACTAATCAACAAACAAACTTATGAACAAGAGTAAGTGAAAGTCGGTTAAAGTGAACGACGGAAATGACCACCGACAACTTAAAAAAGCGAGCACAGCAGAAAAGATTTAGGTTTGCAACTGTGCATGGAAGGTAAGTTGGTGGCCGTCATCCATGTATTTCACATTTCCTGCTCTTTGTTGTTTTCAGCCCACGTCATCGGATGACGAAGTGGGGGTAGGGGAAGGGGAGAAACTGAGCTGATTACAGACGAGTTTATATTTCAGGAAGAGAACGACGGAGCCGTGTGCAGCGACGATAAACGTTGCACGTTCAGTCTTGTTTGTCGTCATCCGAAATTAAGTCCCATATATAACGACGGAACAGCAATCACACGTAGAGCTGCTGCTACTCTGACGTCATTCGCAGGCGCTACGGCTCCCAGCCATTCGCTGCGCAAGGCAAATAAATCGAAGCTCAATAGACTGAGCTTATTCTGTGCTTTTAATTTCAGTATGGGCGCAATGAACTTTAGTGATTGAATGTGACACATTCTAAATAGCGGACAAACACACCGCATGAAATTGGAAAAGGAGGAGGATAACGAGGAGGATAGGAAGATGAGGAGAGGCGGAGGAGGAGGAGAGGAAGTGGAGGAGGAGGTGCTATCGAGTAACTGACATCGTCATTCCCGCGTTTCTCAAGTGACCTATAATCTGATTTTCTTACAACTTTCTGCAACAGTATAATACAACAGTAGACCTACTGTAACATGATAAAGTACCTCCAAACAAAATCCAGAAATGCACATTACGGTGCTAAATAATTCGTCTTATTATATTTTCAATGTTTTACCCAAAGCATCAAAGATTGCAAAAAATTCTGAAAACTGCTAGAAAAAAACACAAAATTAGTTTTTTTAAACAAATTTAGAATCTGTTATTCAAGGCGGAAAAGCTGGTTCCAAGAGGATCAAAAACATGGTAGGTGGCGACAAACATGTTACACATAAACCTGAATCTGTTTTCTATGTTGAAGTTACGAAAATGATTTATAAAACTCATGCGAGTACATATTCATTTGATATTTTTTATGCTTTGAATATATTAAAACTATAATCGCAACAATGGGATTGAAGTTCTTTTTTTTGCTCATCATTATTTTAAATCCCAATGGAATCAATTCTTGGCAAATTTATTGGACTTCAAAATGCATTTGTTGCCCTATTGAAAAAAATTCATGTAACTCAAACAGATGTAAAGGAAAACTGATATATGAAAAAAAATTAATCGTTGTTTTGAAAATGGTTCCATAATAAGCAATGCCCGACTTTGGACGGGAGTACATCCGGTTATTAAACATCACGAATGGAAAAGAGACTGGAATAGAATAGGTTGGAGTTTTCGAGTGAAAGACAGTTCTGGTGGAAGAGAGTTCCAGACGGTAAGACCAGCAGCTAACTCTGATTGGACACTAATTATGGACACTTTCCAGTCAATGCTGATCAAAGAGAGGAGTCGTCTTAAACAGAGTTACAAGGGTGATTCATGGTTGATAAGTAGGATGGCAGATGGACTGGCACTTGCTTTCTATACATGGGGAGTGTCAGCTTAAAAAAGAACAGGCGAGCAATTTATTTTCCCTTAAAGAGAAGCAGAGTGACTGGAAAAGCGGACAAACAAAGATAGTTTTCGGTGGTGGTCTAAGACAACCAAAAGCAGGCGACGGGCAGTTGATAACACTGGCTAGAGAACCTAAGAATTCGTGAGGGTCTGCGCTGAGCCTCGACACGTCACGTCGGGCCCACGGGGAGTCGGGGACACGTGGGGTGCACGGGGCAGGGTCGTCCTTGCTACTGCTCTATATGGTGGTAGATCGGTCATTGGTTGCTCCTAGCCCTAATACTAGGGCTGTCAACGGGTAACCCGGTCGGTACCCGCCCGAGGCTGAATGCCCGAGCAATGAAATCGGTACTTGTAGCGGTATGGCAGGGCTACGGCGCCATATAAGTTGCCTTTATTATTATTATTCTCGGGTGCCCGACATTACGTAAAAATGCGCAATTCCCTACATTTCCTAACAAAATGTCCGCGCGGTCGGGTACCCGGGTACTCGCTCCATGGGTCGACGAGTAACCGGGCTGTGATTTCAAAACTTTTTGACAGCTTTACATCTTACTCAATGATACTCATCATAGTGTGCCATTCATGTCTTAGTTTGGCAATCACTACTCAAGCCTTCTTCTCGCTCTCTGATCAGAACTCCTCCGCTGCAGTGCCAATCCCAACCTGCCTAAAGGAGGAGGGCGACACTAATAACTACTCTGCTTGCTCCTTTTAGTATCTCGTTGTGTGTGTATATATATATATATCTGAACATTTTCCCATCATCCTTTGAAGTCAGATGAGGGAGGAACTGGACTTTGATCGTCGTCCCAACACTCGACAGCGACCAGCATTAACATTCACACAACACTACAACCACTACTCATATCTAAATAATAATACTACATTATTAATATTCATGCTGTTGAAAGTAATAGATTAAATTATTATTACTACTATAATTAAGATGAATGTTTCTCTCTTTGCCTGCCTCTCTCTCTCCCTTCCTCCTCTAGCCCTCTCTCTCTCTCTCTCTCTCTCTTCCTACCTATCTCTCCCTCTCTGCTTCGCCTCCCTCTTCCGCTATCCTTTCATATTCATTACCTGGCATGGCGTGTACAGCTGCGTACATGTAATGAACAGATTGAACACAACAATTGAACAGATCTCAATAGCAAATCCATCTTTTGCTCACAAATGCATCTATTTATTTATATATATAATTTTTAAACATATATTATACATACATATATATATATATATATATATATATATATATATATATATACATTCATCAGTAAGTATTTGTGTTCATTTTTGTATGTAGTTATACATGCATGATTGCGAGTACCTGTATGTACGCCCTGTACAAATATATATATACATATATAAACCTTTTATAAACATACACTGTATATACAATACAACGGTATTTATACATCTCTATATATATATATATATATATCGGTTAGCCTCGTTTCAGGACTGCGTGTGGCCCTTACGTAAGAGCATGGCCATTGAGAAAGAAGGGCAGATCCATCCAGTCTGTTATTCTCAGTTGCTCAATCGTTGCCATGGCAACAGATTGGGAGGAGGAGGAGGGAGGAGCCTAGCAAAGCTAGGCTGTTCCGTCTGTTTGAGGTCGAGACGCCTCCCTGCAGTTCTCGGTGCAAAGGTTCACCCACCGAACTCACATTCCAGATTCCTCCTCGGCTGCGCACTCCAAGTCTTCCACTTCCAAGCGCCTCCTCCTAATCCTAATCATCCAACTCCATAGTCTCAAGGAAAACCAGAATCCACGTCCTACTAACGTCTTACTCGCCGATTTCAGTTACCATGACGACTACTTCATCTCCTTTAACTCATCAACTCAGTCTCATTTTCAAGCAGGCACAACCATACACAAACAAAAACCACTCCACGCCCAGTCTCATTCTGCCTCACCTTCTCCCCTGATAGAACTATATCTGCAAAGTTGCCAAAGTAGGGATGAACCGAAACTCGGCTCGGAACTCGGCCTGGTCCGAGTTTTATATTACTCAGCATAAACTCAGACTCGGACAAACAATGGGTCCGACTTTCAATCTATCCGATTTTCTGTTTTTTTTAAAATGAAAATTGGATTTCTGTATTTACACAATGACAATCTACCTAACTAAAAGCACAAATGTTGCTAAATTACAAGTAAATAAACTAAGACAACACTTACAAATTCAAAAAAGTTGTGCAAACTGACAAACTAAAAATCAAGAGAACAATACTTTTTAAATATTCTAAACTCGGACTCGGTGCAACTCAACTCGTAAAAACTCATTACTTAGCAAAAAGTTCAAACTCCCTTCATCCCTAGAGCAAAGACTATTCACCCAAGAACAGTTCTCCTCAATTTACGTAATCATGAGAGATCGCTGCAGGGACAATCATATTAAGAGTAATATTGCTATTAATAACATACCATTTACACAACAGAAGACAAACAATTTGCTCACAGCCTAAATACCTACGCCTTGAAGCCTTGACCTTGACTCACACCCACGGATTCATGGAAATTGTTGCCACAAGTTGATTAAACTAAAAATGCATTTGATATTTCTAGTCCTTCCTTAACTCCTGTATTTGTGTCTGACTACAGATGCAAAAGAGACAGACACATCTGAGATTTTAAAGATGATCAGTGAGAGCTCTTTCTTTCCAGGTAACCGTTCATTTCATTGAAGCTCATTTCGCCACATATCAGGTATTAGGGTCAGGTTAAGCATCGTAAGGGTCGGTCAGCATCAGGTTATGCGTGGTGAGGGTTGGTTAGGGGCAGGGTACGCGTCGAGAGGGTCGTTTAGGGTCAGGTTATGCGTGACGATAGTCAGAGGCGTCAATCCCTCTGAGCGATGGAGGCAAACCCTCGGTCCTATGTGCCACGAAGGCAAGATATTCCAACCTTAAGACACAAAAAATTCCCCCTACCTGAAATTGGAGGCATTTGCTCCGGACACCCTACCTGGACGCCCCTGGTGAGTGTCGTTTAGGGTCAGGGTATGCGTGGTGAGGGTCGTTTAGGGTCAGGGTTAGTGCAGTTTTTAAAATGGGATGAAATGATCTGGACGAAATGATCTGCGACTAAATAGTTCACCCCGTCCACAATGTCTCTCAAGCACCTACAAATAATCTCAAGGCAACTAAACGATAGAAGATGGCAAGACAGTCTACCTATCAAAAGCAGCAACCTCGTAAGCTCAGCCCCAAGCCGGCCGGGAAGGGGGGGGGGGCGCCATGCTAATGTTGCTGCACATACTTGACCAGCAAAACAACAATCAACTTTAATCTGGGGACTAATTATATAACTAAACAACTGAAGAGGTTCTTTTCTGCTCTGCTGCACATTGAAGAAACGCCCAACTCAAAAACATCGCTTATGATTCTGAATGGTAGAGATGTTTGCCTTTTGGTGAGGGATAGAAGCCTTGACCTTGACACCAGGTGGAAAGATTAACCGTCAAGGGAGAGGACTTGTCACCTCTCATATGCAACCGAGGAGGCTAAGACAATGAAGTCGCTAACACTCTCTAATAGCAATGGCTGCCTCTTAAGGGATATGTGCCTTTGGATATGATGATCATTTATAACCAAGGCCACAGTTTCATCCTCTTCCCAATCAGCAGAAACCTTTCCAAGATGGAGAAGAATCCGCTTTTGGTCATCATTTATTATTATTAATTGGTAAATTCCACAGCAAAACAATAAACCAAAGAGAAAACACTCTTAATGTTATCTGCTTAAAAAACATAATGGGCCACCATCTATCTATCTATTGGGTAAAAGGGAATCCATAGTTAGTGCAATGCACACGTCCTTTATTGGATCACCCATTGCTGAGTATCATACCGAGATGTCAAGACTGTTTATAAGACTGACTCTATCAAGTAGGTTAAATTGTTTTGACTTCGATTGATTGATGTCTCAGTAATAAAAATGGTTTTGATTTGATTTAAGAGGTAGCGAATATGCATGAACAGTTAGCGACTTCATTTCTTAGCCTCGGCATACGAAGGCATATGGCCAATCCTCTCCCTCGACGACTAATCCTTCCACCGAAAATGTACGTATGGTCAGTGCACTCAGCTGGGTTGGATTAAACCATAATGCAGGTCCAATATAATCGTCAGGAGTTCGCATAATTTAAACTCACAGAAACTACAGTGTAACTCTTTTGCGACGTAAAAAGGCAGGATGAGACGTCAAAGGCAAATGGATTGATTATATAGAATTGCTGTTATTATTGGTTGGATATTCACTGTCTAGCCTCTCAATGCGGGCATGCATTATCATTTTTAACCAATTTTCACTCAGCATTTTGAGAGATTCAACAAAAAAGCTGTTTAAATAACATGGTAACCAATAACAAGGCTTCATTTCAGATGAAGTTCTCTTCCTCTTTCGGAAGAGGAAGCGCATAAAATGGTCATCAAACACGTCTTCTGTAAAAGCGACAGCTTCTGAAGTTCTGAAAATGGAAGATTAAAGAGAACACAGCCTATGACAGTTTAGTAATTTTAAGACTTTACGGAACCATTCTGAAAATTGGAAATACACAGGAATCACTTGAAATTTTGCTTCCTCTCGATTCTGGCAATTTTGTTACATTTGAATTTAAAAAAACGGCTGGGCTACATAAAAAGGTGGCAATACAATCTACAACTACTATTATTGCCTAAGTGCACTCGTGGTCTCATACGTTCCTCAAATCACTTGTTACAACCCAAAATTTTACGAAACACGTGGGAACGATTAGAAATTATGTGGAACTACCCAGAATACGTCTAGTGTATCCAGAAAAGTTGGCACGGCAACCATAAAACATCCAAAAAACACGTAAGTAGAAAACGAATATCATAAAACAAGGACGAAGGCAAAGGTTTTTTACACAACACAGATCAACTGAATATCAAATCTGCGAGTAGTTAACTACATAAAAACCGAAACGCAGTACTCCAACAGAGTCATAAATTTAAGACATACCTGAAATGGACAGAATCATCCATCCTGGGAGTAATATTTAGGCCGATCGTCACGAATATTACAGCATACACAAACAACGGGTTTATTCGTGCAATATACTTTACGGAGTCCAACAGCAAAGCCACGACGAATCTCTCAATGAGCTGCGATCTGGTGTGATATAAAATCCGAAGTCTGTGAACGTCCGCTTGAGTAAGTACGAAATAAGAGCAGTCGAGAATAACTTTCACCTCGGCAGTAGACTTACTTGGTCAGCCCTTATGGTGGCCAACCACACGCTCAACCGCTCGATCTAAAAGGTCCGACGTTAGCCTCCAAAAGAAGAATCGACACAGCGATCAACTTTTTGTGTTGCAAAATACAACCCCATCTTAAACCGATAACGAGTAATTAATACGGATATTGATTTTAAAAATACTTGGACTTCTCTCGATATGTCGACCACTTCTTTCACGATGCGCCGTCAAAGACGTAAACAAGCGATGAAGGCGATTGGTTAAAACTAGGTCGAAATACCTCAACCGCGGTTATACAGCGCCGCGATTGGCTGGAAAGGGTCAAGGGTGGGGTATTCCAGACCATGAATACCGAAGTTCACCAAAATGGAGAAAATCCACTAAATCGCACTAAGTGTGGTACGTTATAAAACAAACAGAGCGATATAAAAAAAATAATGCTATAAAGCGAACATCTTCGAGTCCAGTGCGGTCGTCTTTTAACCCGGACAGCTATCCCAAGCCAGGTCATAAAACAATGCTTTTGGTTAGTGAGGCTTACTGCAGCACGCCCCTCTTGTGTTGTGCTCGCTTTAATTCCAATCTACGAAGTTCAACCAAAGAGGTTGACGTCAGCCCAGCAGAGTCCGCAGTCCCACCGACCAGATACGAATCGAACTGGATCTTCCTTGACCTCCTCCGTCTTCTCGCAAGATCGTTCGTTTAGACCAGCCCGGGTTCAACCGAAGAACTATGGTTCAACCGAGTCGCCGATCCGCACCCTGCAGGGTATTACTGTGTAGTCTGTGGATACACCCAACCTTCCCAAAATAACGCCACAGAACAGTTGCGTTGCTTTGCAATGCGTCTCGTGACCCATTTTCAGGATCGTGAGTTTGGTATCGTAGGGGGTTTCTCAGCGAATGACAACAACCCACGCTGGCAGTGCACGGTTAGTTCGTCACGACCGCAACTACATGAGGGTTAGCAGAGGAATGTGATTTGTGCCCCAATATGAGAAATATGTCTCTAAGTATAGCGCTTTAGAAGGTTGGAGATTACGAAAGCAGTATCAGAGAGAACAGCTCTTCTGTTCTCTCACCGTAGTGGTCACGCATAATCGTACTTCTAGTGATGATTTCTGCTACAACGGACGATTTATCTACATGTTATCGACGCTTAGGGCACTGATTCAAAGTTTAACGAATCTTAAGGGCAACCTAGGTCAAAAGAACTCGTGGGTGAATATTGTTAGAGGCACAAGTCATTTAGGACTGTGGGTCATCTCAAGGGAGGGACCCATCTTTGGGGTAACTGATCGTCACAAGCTGCGTGTGCTGAAAATAATTGTGCGGAGGATGAGTCAGATCACATTATCATGGCGATGTTTACCAGTAATACAAGCTAAGGAATGAATTACAATCAAATGAGCTGTAGCAATCCGATTTCATAGCTAGGCCTATAGCGTATAACCCAGGGCCGTACCGAGGGGGGTCAGCGGGGCCGTGGCCCAGGCAGCAAATGTGGAAAGGGCGCAAATTTCAGGATGGAATAACTTATTATTCCATAAAATGCACTATTTTCAAAAGTGGGGGCGCCAGATTGATACCAGGCACATGGCGCAATTATAGCTCGGTACGGCCCTGGCCTACCCTCGTAGCAACTTTAAACACGTATGACATCTAAAAACCAATTTGACAGTCTTCCTTCTTTAAGTCCCACGACGAAGCATTCAGTAGCCTAAGCTATAGGGTTACGCGGCCAGCGCCCCCTAGCAGTAAGGGCGCACTATAGCTGGGGCCCATATGGACTATACGCGGGTCTAATGATGTATGGGCCTATGGTGACTGGTGAGTGACCTCCGCCGCATCCTACCCATGCTCGACTTCAAAACTGCCTCCACCATTGTTAATTCCAAACTCGATTATTGTCACTCCATTTTCCTCAACCTTGAAGCCACGCAGCTCAAAACGTCTACAACTCATCCAAAAACTCACTAGCCAGAGCCGTCACCTGAACACCCAAGCATCATCACATCACTCCAATCAAAAATTCGCTCCACTGGCTGCGAGGCCGCGTGTACGAACGCTTTTAAAACTCTAGTCCAGCCTTGGGCCCAAAGACGGACTTCGTATGCTAATTTTTGAAACTACGGGAAAATGGCGTGTATGAACGATCCGTTGGTCCCAGACTTAGGCTACTAGTCAGAGACTTGGATGGGCGTAGTCAAACTTGGCAAAACCCAGCATCAATAGCTATTCTTAAAATCACTCCACTGGCTATAAATCACATAGCGCATTAATTTCAAAGTCCTATCATCGACTCCATACAATACTCGAAACCCAAATATCCTCGCGAACTCTTCACCATCCAGACAACCGCTTTACCCGATCGCCTCCTGTCACACCCTTACTTGACCCCCGGTCACCTCTCATCTAAAGTTTGGAGATTACAATTACGATAGCGTCGAACCCAGTTAGGAAAACTTAGACGGCCACATGTGTATCTCTTGAAGTGAAGCTGGACCATAGTGCTGGGCGAAAGCGAAGTTGACAAACAAGCTTTGAACACAACGTTTGATCGATGAGTGATCTGACGATGATCTGAACTTCTGTTCAGCTGGTGTTTTGCAATTGAGACAAACAGAGAGATCGTCGTTCAGAGCAAAACATCAGCCACGGTCTACTTTTCACGCTCAACTTAGCACAGAAACGAATGAATCTGTTTCAACACAACCTAATCCTACATCCATTTACGTCAACAACTGCGTCAAAGGAGACTATAATTATAATTGGAACACTCACATAAAAGCGCATTAGATCTCGAGCCTCTCATACGCAGATTTCTCCGCTATGACAATAATGACACGCAAGGCGACTTGGTTGGTCTACGGCTCGGACAGTTTTGATGTGGTAGCTCCATCCTCGTCAGTCTCTGCTTGTCTCCTCTCAGCATGCGAGTGAAGACCATTCTGTCCGATTGTAGTTTCGCCTTGTTAGCTCTGGAGCTACTTAGACATGTCTCTCTTCAGGTTGCGCCATATAAATTGCACTTACAATTACAAGAGCGCCATACCTTAGCCAGCCTCTGCCCTATAGCTGGTTATAACTGTAAATATATAATATTATACAAGACGGCGATGCACTGTTAAGCTGCAATAAATTTGCACTGCATTTTCGACACTGGCCACGTCACGTCAGAAGCACCAAGTTCTTTGCAAGCGGGATGCAGTCCGCGTACGACTAGAGGCCCTACATAGGCTACTTACAGATACTTCAATGCAGCGTCACCTCGTCGTTGTATTTATCACAAGAGATTCTGCTAAATCTGTATCGTTTCGTTCGACTCTAAATAAATTTAGCCTGAGACGGTCATCGCATATTCGGACTGGAGTTTGAACAAATAAAAGTAATTAATATCTTATATTAATTCTAGATGTCGACATCCTTCGACTGTTCTCTCCGGACGAGCGATTCGGCTTCCGCACGAGACAAAGGTCCTGTTCAACGAAACAGCATTCATTTTTATCACTTTTAATAATTCACTGTTTTTATCCTGTAGTGGCAAATTGCTTTACTTTTAAATAATCTAATCTACGCCAGTATTTAAATTGCACTCCCAGATCATGTGGCAAATCCAAAGCCTAAGCTTACCTGACTAATCTATATGTCAACAGATGCTATAGTTGGAAAGCACGCATAACAACATATGTTATACGAAACAAGAATCATTATTCTGGCCCATTACGAATTTGGAGATTACGCATTACCTAAGGTGGCTGCTTAGCATAGGCCCACATAGGCTATACATGTAACCAATTGATGTAAGTAAGACTGCTAATTCTGGTTCAGCGAATCATCATCAAAACCGATTCTAATTTTTTTTAAACATCTTTAAGGAGGGTTAATATGAATGGTTAGACTACGATACGAAGAGGAGGTAATCATGGATCGACTTCTGCAACCCCAAGCCAAAGGGTGATGCAGCCTTTCCTTCGCTAGGTGAAAATAAGCAGTGGAACATAAGACCTTGAAGAGGCGCTACATAAATTCTCGTAATGAATCAACAAATGAGCTGGTTTTGTGTGCGGCCGCGCGACTGATTGGTGGGATACTGGAATTTTCATAACAGGTCAGGCATCCGAGTACATGCGGGATATCCTGCACTGGTTTCCTCTACCCCAGCGCATCTTATTGTTTGGCGCAGCCCTGGCTTATTTGCAGGAGCTACGTCGCCCTATCACTGCTTATCAGTGGTCGACGACCACTTCGCTCTGCAGTTCATGGCGACCTGATCGTCCCTTTTGCACGCACTTCCAGAATGCAGAATCGGGCTTTCTCAATCCTGGGACCTACCATGTGGAATGAACTTCCCATAGCGCTCCGTCTCCTACCTAAGAACTCACCTTCATTTTACGCCTCTCTTAAAACTGTCCTTTTCAGCCGAGGGTTAGGCCGGGAGCGCCTGAGTATATATCTTGAAGGGGCGCTATATCAAGTATTTGTGATTGATTGATCGAATGACTTGCAATCATTCAGTTAAGCTGCATTAAGAATAAGCACGAATATGATATAACTAGGCCTACATGTATGTTTTTTGTGGATCATGAAAACTGCACGTACAGCTCTGGGAACTTAGTGAACTGAGATTTCGAAGAGAGACTTTTCTCGCTTTTCGATCGGTCAAGCAGAGGAGGTTAGCATGCAACTGATAAGAAACAGTCCATGAAAGTCATAGACGCGTTCACAGTCACGTGCCTTGTCATCTGCTATTTGTCTGTTTTAATCATGTCCTGAATATCGGGGTCGAACCATCATAGCCGCGCATTGCTTAGCTCCTAGTACTCCAGTACTATTCAACGGCTGATGGGCTGTGCACAGATGCCCTTACATCATAAGACTAACGACAAATGGATAAAAAGAGGATAATTCCCGACATCTGTAGGTCTACAATCGACTAATGATAATTTCTCAGATTAATCAAGTAACTCTGCCTTAGCCTTGCCCATTAACTTAACCGAAACCCGCCTAAGCAGATGCTCTGCCTCCCTAACTACTTCTTTGGTCGGTCTATTTATGGCAACTCCTCTTGTACCTCCATCATGCAGTGAACAAACTCTCTAGACAATCCTCCGACTCGATTCAGCCCTCGTGAATACGCTGGTGCCCCGAGTGTAGCAGTCGATTGATGCCTTAGAAACTTCGAGATTACGCTTACGATTCAGTAACTCCCGTTTTAACGCCCTCCGTGAATGCAATGTTGTCGAAAGCTAAATTTACATTACTTCCGTTTTTTCTTGTGTTTTTTTTAAAAGTCCGACGTTAACTTTCGCTATAAATCTGTCTGTAGAATGGCAGCAAAAAATAGCATTGTGTCAATGGGTAGTAATAGTCCTATTATCCTAAAGGCCAACATGAATAGGATTGGGTTGGATGGAGAGATTGAGGGATTGTACGTGGGAGAGTGATCAATGGTAGGACGCTCCTCTTGTCTAGTCTGGTATTCTCCGTCACTGTCGGAATGGAGCGAACCGCTCCTACATTAGCGAAAGTTTGCCAATAGAAGAAAAGTATTCGCACGCACGCACACACATACACGCACGCACACACACACACACGCACACACACGCTAAAATCCTGCTATTATGCATCCACTCATCACTTGATTGAAAACCTCGGTCGAGAAAGACAAAACTCGTTGAACGGATGGAAACGTGTTTAGAGTCCATCCATATATTACGTATACGCAAAATATCGTATTATCTGTTGCACTGCATATGCTACATTTTGCGGACCCTCCACATGCGTAGGCCTACGTAGATCTGAGCTCTAACACACACCCCTCTTAACCACTTACAAAGGTTAAATAGCAGAAGACATCTATAAGAAATTAATAATACCCTAGGCCATTTGTTATTCTTAAGCATCATATTTACAGCTTAAATATGTTGACCGTTATGAAGAAATCAAATACTAACAATACTTGCATTTCAAACAGTTTTAATGCTATATCAAATTGATCAAGCAGGAATAATTATAGTCCGTGATAGGGCCGTACCGAGCTATAATTGCGCCCTGTGCCTAGCATGAATCTGGCGTCCCACATTTTGAAAATAGTGCCGTTTATAGAATAATAAGTTATTCCATCCTGAAATTTGCGCCCTTTCCACATTTGCGCCCTGGGCCACATACGGCCCCGCTAGCCCTCCTTCGGTACGGTCCGCGATAGGGTTTTCAGTTTTGATTTTAATATTCACATGATGTGGACGACCTAAATAGACATTAAATATATGCGTTCGTACGAATATTTCGGGACCCTCCCCCATCACACGCAAAATTGGGGAAATTCGAAACACTCCCCTCATCCCCCTATTCGCGTACGTAATAATGTGGATTGCTGATGGGCCATTAATAGGAGACGTATACCGTATACTGAATGTGTACATAATCGCTGAGGAGATTTTATGAAATTACTTATTGTTGAATAGGATACTTAATACATGGAAAAATAACGTCACTAAAGAGATTTAGAAGATTTACGGATGAGATAAAGAAATGTCGAGAAACTTAATGAATAGCAATGCTCGTGACAGTTACTGAACAGGCGTAGGATTGAACCTGAGATCAGCTGAATAGATGGATAGGCATTTAAATGACTCGTAGTATAAAGGGAGAAATGTTGAGAAGATTTACTGAAAATGTGTTTATAAATGATTAATTGCATAATGGTAGAAATATTAAAATGACTTAATTATAAGATGTTTGAGAGAGAAAGAGATACTTACTCAATCAACTCAATCAATGGCTGGGAAAATATTCCGGTTGCTGAGCAGACGTCCCACGAGAGTCAGTGTTTGAAATGAAAAATTAAGACAACTGCAACAACATTCCACACATCAGTAAGCTAGCTTCCTTCAATCCTTCAAATATGGTATCTGCCGACATGCGTGTAGGCCTATACATACGACTCATACATACATATATACATACATACATACATACATACATACACTCATACATACATACATACATACATACATACACACATACATACATGCATGCATGGATTAGGAATGAACCGAAACTCGGTCCAGAAACTGGGCTCGGCCGAGTTTCGAAGTAATTGTCGTACTCGAACTCGTACAAACAATGGATCCGAGTTTTAAATAAAAATCTGATTTCCCAATTTTTCAACGAAAATCGGATTCTTTAAAATTCTTTTATTTGTAAAACGACAGTCGCCCTAACTAAAAAAACACAATTACCATTACTATTAGTACTTAGGCCTACTATAGCTACTACTCCCTAGTTTCCTAGTCTACTAAGGCAAAAACAAGAAAATCATAGGGGCCTATACAAGTGGCGCAAACTGCAAAACGATTATTATAATCAATAAGGCCTAGTATGAGACTGTTTAAGTATTCGAAACTCTGTCTCGGTACAGCTCAACTCGTAAAACTCGGCAGGAAATTGACACTTGGTTCATCCCTATTAAATTCCCTTCAAATACAACCACACTGTGTCCGGAAATAAAGGGACCACGTATTATAATAAAAATATTAAATATTCGTAGATTTCTAAAATTCCAAAACCGCTTTAATCCTTATGTATTTATATAGAGCAATAAACATTTGTAATTTAGGAACGTCCTGGTCAAAATGGCACGTATTTCAAAATAACAATATTAATGCCTGGGAGGAATTTAATCAGATGGTCATTGAACTATATTTATTAATAAGCAAATGAAAAAAGGTCCCGGAACGCCGTTTCGGCGCGTTCCGCCAGAAAAAAGCACTGGTTATTAATACACTGTGTCCGGGAATAAAGGGACTTCTATTCATAATATGAAAACAAATAGTAAATTATCGTAGATTTTTGGAATCCCAAAACCGTTTTAATCCTGACATATCTATTTAGTACTGCATAAAATAGGAGAGATTTAGTCATCTAGTAATGACGTCATGATGACGTCATTTGCATCAACATCCGAGTTTTAAGGACGGCCCAAAATTCATCTACAGAATTTTCGACTGTGTTTAAATTTTGTTGATAAACCACCATAAATTTTGTTCAATATATTCTTGTGTTTGAATAATAATATTAGACTACAAGATGTACACAAAGCGTCCGCCTTCAGCCTCAACACAAGCCTCAAGACGCGTGCGCCATTGGTCAATAGTGGTTGTGCAAAAACTCTGGAATTTGACATAACAACTTTACAATGCAAATTTGTTACATTCTGAAATTAATAAGTAGGCTCCTAAGTACATAGATTGTGATCAATTTATTTTATTTGGAAGTTAATTTTATGTAATTTCTTTCAGCAATAAGGATGCGTTCCGGCACCTTTTTCTCTAGAAAAAAGCACTGATAATAACTATAACTAAAAAGATTTCCATAGCGCCGCCATAATGACGCACAAAGAATCAACCGACGACGCATCGAGCCAAGATGGTTCTTCACAGGTTTGCGAGATTGTGTAGCGGTTAGCATGACGAATAGAAATGAACCATTATCAGTATACGAAGTCTATCACAACATACGACGCCTATCACAAATTAGATCTTACACGGTCTATTTAAAAAACAACCATTCAGTATACGACGTCTATCACAAATTAGATCTAACAGTCTATTTTAAAAACGTGCTGCTCAAAACCTGGCGAATAAAAATGAACCATTATCAGTAAATGGCGTCTATCACAAATTCGATCTTACAGTCTATTTAAAAAAACGTGCTGCCTGCCGCCTGGCGAATAGAAATGTACACGACATCTATCACAAATAACATCTTGCGGTCTATTTCAAAAACGTCGTGCCACCTGGCGAATAGAAATGAAATACCAGTAAATGAAGTCTATCACAAATTCGATCTTACACGGTCTATTTTAAAAACGCGTTGCCACCTGGCGAATCAAAATGAATCCTTTTTCAGTATACACGCCTTTCAACAAATGTTGGGATTCACAGTATGTGGGATCGAAATCAATTGATAATTCGTCATTAGACTGTAAGGTTACAATAAGTCGGGGATTCAAAGCAGCGAAGAACCGAAACTCAGCTCGGAAACTGATTTTTGTAGTACTCGGCATTACTCACACTGTGGCAAACAATACCCAATTGTTTGTCGGAGTCTGAGTAATTTAGTAAACGGAACAAATGTTTGAACAACTGGAAAAGGAACCATCAACTGGACAAATGGAACCAACTTTTAAGCAACTGAAAAATGCACCGGTTTCTGAACAACTGGACAGGAACTGACATTTAAACAACTGGGAAAGGAACCTACATTTGAACAACTGCAAAAGGAACTCACTTTTAAACAACTGGAAAATGAACCAACATTTGAACAACTGGAAAGGAACCGACATTTGAACAACTGGAAAAGGAACCTACATTTGAACAACTGCCAAAGGAACCTACATTTGAACAACTGGAAAAGGAACCTACATTTGAACAACTGCAAAAGGAACCTACATTTGAACAACTGGAAAAGAACCGACATTTGAACAACGGCAAAAGGAACTGACTTTTAAAGAACTAGAAAATGAACCAACATTTGAACAACTGTAAAGGAACCGACATTTAAACAACTGGAAAAGGAACCTACATTTGAACAACTGCAAAAGGAACTGACTTTTAAAGAACTAGAAAATGAATCTACATTTGAACAACCGGAAAGGAACCGACTTTTAAAGAACTAGAAAATGAACTTACATTTGAACAACTGGAAAGGAACCGACATTTAAAGAACTGGAAAAGGGACCGACATTTAAAAAATTGGAAAAGGAACCTAAATTTGAACAACTGGAAAGGAACCGACATTTAAACAACTGGAAAAGGAACCTACATTCGAACAACTGGAAGAGGAACTGACTTTTAAAGAACTAGAAAATGAACTTACATTTGAACAACTGGAAAGGAACCGACATTTAAACAACTGGGAAAGTAACCTACATTTCAACAACTGAAAAAGGAACCAACCTTTGAACAACTGGAAAAAGAATCGGCTTTTGAACAACTGGAAAAAGAACTAACTTTTGAACAGCTGGAAACTTACCCATTAACAATGCCAAGTAATCTAATCTCTTACAAGAACTTGTATGGCAGAATTCTAATATTGCAGAGACGACGATCAACGAAAACTCACCTACGACTATGAGAACTACTATGACACCAGACACTACGAGAATAATCTTCATCTGAAACAAACAGATAAAAACACATCTCACGCTAGAGTGTTCACCATCCCATGGAATATGGACGTAACACAAGCTCCATTCTCCTACTTCTCCTCCCTCTCTTCCTCCTACTCCTGTGTAAGGGTCTGGGAAGTCCTACAGTAGGCGCTCAGCGCCATCGACTGATATTTCGTCATTAGAGCGTAAGGTTTTAATAATTGGATGGACCAATTATTTCTGAAGACTTTCAAGTCACAGCTTATTAAGACCTAACTCCTCCACTGCTTACAT
>OY365816.1:464873-549873 GCA_959347315.1 Bimastos eiseni
GACTAGAGCACAACGGCCAAGGCTGAAGAAAACGTCCTCTGTACATCAGTTAAGAAATCAGCAACAGTCCCATGAAGTGTCAAGGAAGGAGGTCTTAATAAGGTTAGTTGTTGTTCATCGACAGTGTATAATAACGAAGATCATTGGCGTCGCCTTCCTCGTTTACCCAGGCTTGGACTGGCACTGTCAGAATGTAAGCAGTGGAGGAGTTAGGTCTTAATAAGCTATGACTTGAAAGTCTTCAGAAATAATTGGTCCATCCAATTATATATATATATATATATATATATATATATATATATATATATATATATATATATATATATATACCAACTGAATTCAATACTGATTGCCCTCCTTACAAAACGATTCTGAAGTTTACACAGGACCATATTAGGACAGCACATCGATCAATGGCAGTGAGAGCAACTGGAAGTGTAGGACGTCTTGCTCCTCTAAGTCCCTACACAACAAATGTCAAAGCTCAAGGATTGTTATAGGCTAAGTGCTTTCACCAATAGTTCTCTATGGCTAAAGCAATAATAATCTATACAAATAAAGAGAGAATTCTGTCTGTCTGTGTGTCTCTGTCTGGCGATGCACTTGCACAGTTTTAGAGCTATTCGCTCGAAACCTTCACCGTTGGCTTGGTGAACACCTGGGACACACAGTCGAGGAGCTCGTGAACCCCGCGGCCGCCCTCTTCTTGGTCTATAGGGCCAAAAACCTGTCTAAGGACGCCCAAGGAATGTTTACTTCTCAGTTGCCAGGAGCGTCTCGCCAAAACATATGCATGTCATATCTGTCTGCCACACCTTTTGTTCGGGAGATATACATTTGCACAGTCTGTCAGGTGGGTTTGCACTTTGTATGCATTTGCACACTTTTAGAGCTATTGACTCGAAAACTTCGCCGTTCGCTCGGGGAACACCTCGGACACTCATTACTAGTCAGCAGAGGAGTTTTTGAACCCGCGCGCTGTCTTCCTCTTCTCCAGGGCTAAAACCTGTCTGAACCTGGGCGAACGCCAGGTGCCCCAGCTAGTCAATAATAATGTGAAAATCAACTATTACTACTATTATTATTAATATCATCCTTATTATTTATACTATTACACATTATTTATTACTATTATCAATTACTATAATTATCATTGACTATTTTACTATTACATATTATTTATCATTATTAATAAGAATCATAATCATTACTTTTTGATCCATTGTTTTAAACCCGACGTAGTTTTGATCCTTTAGGTGTTAAAAATTTGTTTGGAGACAGAAAAATTGGGTGATCTGGAACAATAACATTTCAGGCATAATCATACAGATTCTTATTATTATCATGATTAATATTATTTCTACTATTAGATATAATTTAATACTATAATTAATTAATATCATTATCATCATTGCTATCAATGTGATTATTCAAAATAGCCAACATATGATGATGTTGCTGTTGGTGATAAGTAAGTATGGTAAATACCTTCAAGTCTTTCCACCAGAAGGCATTTTTTAGTTTTTTAGTCTTGTCTTTAAATGCTCCGGCCGCCTCATCCAGATTATCTGCAAAATAAACCAAACTAACTCAATGCTCAAACGAATTAATTGCAAAATTAAACAAATTATTTAAATATAATAAAAAAAGTGTCAACAGATTTTGCCAAGAATATGAAGAAGAACTCAAACAAATTGTAGGAACATCCACAACTGGACAATTATTAAGTCATCAATTTATTAAAGCAACTTCTCATGTGCCTCATTTAATCATCAGAAGTCAATAGGTGGAAAGAAGAATGAGCTAACCATCAGAACTGACTGACCATCATATAACCTGTCCAATATCCTAAAAACTCAGTTAGTCCACAATATGAGGAACGTGAAATGATTTCAAGTGGCCATCTGACTCGATTTGTTTGCTACTTGGCTTCTGATCGTTTGACAATGTGAACACATTTCACTTACAATCATTCCATAATAAAACTTTAATACAGTTAATAATTTTTTCAAAAGTTAACTGATTGCATTTAAGTTTACTGGTGCAGCCCACAATTTCAAGAATACATTTTTCGGTGACAAAAGGAATCCAGAAAAGTTTGGTCTAGCATGTACTATTACTATTAATAACATCATAATAATTAATTACCCTAATTATTATTACTGGAATCAATATTAATGATAACTACTGAAACTATAATTATCGTTGATTTTTACTTTGGTCAATATCAATATTAAATACCATTATTATTTTTATTACAATAGGTATTAATTTGAGGAGACCTGCTCGGGTGACGAGTTCATTCAATGTTTTGTCTCTTTCCATGACTTTGTCGACATTGAACCTCATGATGTTTGTTATCTGAAAACAAGAAAACAACTGATTGAAATGACGTTTTTGTCCCAGTCCAAGAGTCGGTCTTAATCCTCCAGATAAGCTTTGAAAGAACTAAACAATTCTCTTGCATAAGCAGCAGTTGATCTGCAGCAACAGTAGGCCCAATGTTGGCATTCAGGACAGCAGAGTTTAGCAAATTCTACACCTCTACTCAATATGGCAAACAGAACAGCACAACTGTTGCTTTTGTTAGAGTTATATAGCGCTACTTTTTACTAGATGCATGTAAACAACGAATGACAATAGTTTTAAGTTCTGCATTAAGGTCAAGTCCTGCTACCATTTAATAAGATCAGATGGATTCTGTCAGACTTGGATCATCAGAACCTAGGAGATCTGTCACTAAGAGAAGAGACTAAACAACTGAATATCGTTTTAGTTACTCTCAGAATACCAGATGCATCTTGTTTCTCATGTTTTATGTGTTATCCTAATAGCAAATGGCAATGCGCCAGATATAGGTTCAAGTTTTAGATTTGGAAAAGTCACAGATCCACCACCTCTGGAAGAGCAATTAAACCACTGCCTGCTACACTCCTCTACACTGATTATTTCAACCAGTTTTTCAAAAGAGAGCCAATCAATCGAATGAAAGAACCTCACAGCATCGACTTGTGCCTGCGTATGTACGAACTTTGTCGAATGCGGTCTTGTTGCCGATGACAATCGACTCCTTTCGATTTCTTCACTGGGAGAAAAAAACAGAGTAACACAGAAACATAAAATATAGCAGAGCCTAACAGAAGTATTGAGCAGAAGTATATAGTCTAAACAATTATATTGAAAACTCACAGTAAGCAATTAACATTGATTCAAAATTCAATTAAGCCCACTATGTAAAGTCCACAGACATTTAATTTCTCAGGACTAGAGCCCCGTGTTGAGAAAAGCAATACAAAATACACATGTACTTGCATAATACCACACTGGAGATATAAAATAACATATTTAAATATGCCCTATATGGCATAATAATTAATGTTGCCAAATCTGAATAAACTCATTCTGGGACATTTCCTAAAACCCGAAACATACCAAACCGTTGAAACTGGACATACCACCAAACCCATGAAGCTTCCACATTCCGCTAGGCTTATGAAGTTATGAATTTCGAACGATGTTCGAGACTTAGAGACTTTTGAGTCCTAAATCAAAAGTCGATTAGTCAAAACACTAATGATTAAATAATGACTATGAATAATAAAGATGTTGGATTACAGTATTGCTCGTGTTGCTTAGATTTGGATAATGTCATTGAATTACATAATCCTTTGTAATTACCCACCTATTCCTGGATACCTGAACAAAATAAGCATTGACCGGGACACAGAGTGGCCTGGGTGAACTGCATAACCAACTTTCTCTGGGAATCCATGGCAGTCAATAATTTCTAGCTCTGTTTTGCATGACACCCTTGTCATCCACCTCTCCCTTTCCAGGAAACCAATAAATTTGCCACTGACCAGCTGTCTAATTGTGCTTGAGCATTTAACAAAGGCTCAACAAAAGTGCACTTGCAGTAGAAGAGTGAAAGCTCACTGAAGCGTATACTGTCGATTCTCTTTCATCCGCTTTCCATCACTTTCATCCTTTTTAGACCCACTCTGAACAGAGTCTGACTTCGCCGTCATTGCTTTTGTTTAACGCTTAAGTATTGTTGTTCGGCATGAAATAAAAATTTCAGACAATGTTCGCTGATTGTAAACTATTGTCGGAAAAGCATTAATTTTGTTCTTAATTAAATTCAGGTCGAAACGCATCCCGTATTCCCATTTCTGCTCGTATAGCGTTTTCATTCTATTGCTTTTGTTTTCAAGAAGCAAAGCATCATGATAACTGAATTTATAGCGCCATATCTTCGACTCACGACACCAGCGTATAGTATTGAAAGATGAACAGCAGCCGCTCAAATTCTTATTCTATTAGACGGTTGTTTCTATTATATTTTTATTGACCTAAATAGGCTAGCTTAAATTTGTGTAGACCATTTGTTTTAACAAGAACGCACATAAACCTGCAATGATTGGTTGTCTGTGACTCTGTGTTATACCTGGGACTAATATGGACTAATATTAGTCCCAGGTTATACCAGAGACATGCACGAATGCTGAAATGAAGTTCAAAAATTAGATCTATCGTTCGCAAAAGTTTTGAAATAAGAATCAGTATGAAATTTTATTTTGTATTTAAAGTTGTTTGATTGTGCTAGAGAATTAGCACACTCTCTCGTTGGCTCGTTGACGCGCCGTGAAATATGTACTTACTTATTTACTTATTTTTAATGGAATTGGCTACTGGTTAGTATGGTAACAGTCCAATACACGAGAAAACAGTCCGCCATAGTTTTATTTGTAGGGATTGGCTCTTCTTCTAGCCATAGGATTGAAAGGATTTTGTTGGTCAAATATAATACATTATCAGTCACTCGCCAGTGGTTTTGTGTGTGATGTATCTAAATTATTACATTTTTATCTGCATTCTGGTACTTTGATAATCTATACAAATTTCGGCCTTCGATCAGTATTTTTTGTTGACTAACGTTCCTGCAATCTGCATTGAGGCATTGCATAATTGTGGCTAGAGATTGCAATTGCAATACCGAAATTCAGGAATTTTTCTAGCACAAATTCATGAATTTCGGAAGTGAAATCACGGGTTTAAATGAAAATTATTATCGCGATTATTATCATAATTTATGGAACACAAGATGCAGAACTTTATTTTATCAACATATTCATGATATATATGAATATGATATAGCCTAGTAGGCCTTATATTTCATGTGACTTTGAATAATTACGCTATTGGGTTTATGAACTGTGCGTAAAAAGACTCGTCTTTTTGTATTTCTACCGTTATTCCGGGAACGCTGGATAGGCCTATAGCTCTCATCTAGAATATCTACAAAGTTTACAGAGAGTTTAACTCTCTACAACGATACAAGCGCCACGACAGAAAGGCTACTGATGAAGAGTCTGTTGGCATTATTTTTCATTGAACACCTATAAGAAAAAATAAACTGTGTTGAAGCTGATCATGCGTTTTCTGCTACCAGCGTTAAGTGTATCTGCTCCAGTTTTCAAACTCGGTGATGGACTCACTGTACGTGATCAGAAGCATAAGCCTGATGCATTATTGATTTATTAACACCGTGGACTATAAATTATTATCGAATTTGTAATACCTTCGACGCTACTTCCATGTGTAATTTAGTATCATACTAGTAAAAAAGACATAAAATTAGTTGGCCTATTTTAATTAGTCGGAAATTTGTTGGAAATTGACAGTAATGAGTCGGTAAATACATTTACAATGAGAATTACGGAAAAATCCAGAATTTGACCAAAAAAATGCCGAAATTCCGGGAAAATTGATTATGGTCCGGAATTGCAATCTCCAATTGTGGCATGGTGTAAGATAGAGCTGTAACACCATGGTTGTGGACCTTGTGGTAGGGATTAGGATTAAGGAGGGCATGGACCATAGTAATCATTACGTACAAAATGATAACCTGAGTTTCATTCAATATTTCACGAATTAGTGATAAAAGCTATTGTAGTAAATTACATTTTAAAGACTTAAGTGACATACTGAAGTGATTTAAAATGTACAATATAGTTTAGTGTTGCCTATATTCGCTAATAGCGCCGTATAAGCACATGATTCTTCGATGACCAGAGTAATTATAGTGCTAGAAAAGTTGAGTGGACGGAAATTGATTTTGGTTGCAGAAGGTGGCGGTATAAGAATATAAATAATAGAAAGCAGAAAGGTGGCGGTGAAAGCTAATTATGTACTGTATGAGGTCGTTGACTGTAAATACATTTCTTTATAATTTGTTTTACGATCATAGCTTTTACTATAACTTCAATGCTAATATCGGCACCGCGTGCAGTTATAGTGACTGGAGATTAAGCAAAGTACAGATTACTAAATAGAATATAGTTTTGTTGTTGTCTTGTTGATGCAAGTTTCCTAAAAACGAGTACCCGAGCCGGCGTTTCATTGCACTAGTAATCAAAGACGTAGCAAGTATCGAGAAATGGCTTCTGTGTCAGGACATCAGACCTTAGACTCGGATGTGGAGCGAATCTTGGAAGAAAGTTCAGAAGAAAGCAGAAATGAGAAAACGACGTCGTCGTCAAGCACAAGTAATCGCAGGTCGTCAGAAGTAGCACGAAATGATACCGTTCTCTACTATTACCGGACGCTGCAGTGGTTAGAAGCCGAGGTCGAACAACATGAAACTCGGTTGCATGCTCTAAAAAGTGAGTTTATCTTTGTATTTCGTTTGGTAAGTAAGAAATTGGCTTCAATTACCTACGTGCAAGATTCATTTTGTTTAGGCACGTTATAAATGACAGTTCAATAATAATAATCATCATCATCATCCGATGCTACTACTGTCTTGAGCGTCAAATGTTGGTCTGACAGTGTTCATCAATATGAGGGGCCGTCTTATGAAGCATGTAGGATTTACGAATAACATGTAGAATATTATTAAACTTAGAAGGCTAGCGAAATTTATTGTTTGTTGAATTTAGTTTTGATTATTTAAAATCAGTTTGTGAAAAGTAACCGATTTGATGTGCATGTGAATTATATGAGTTCTGGTTTCAAATCATTGCAACAGTATATTCAAAATACTTAGGCTTATTACATTACTCTTACAACCATTTATTTGTTCTGTTGTTAGGTCCAGATTCTGTGATGGAAGATTTTTCGGCCCCTAGTAGGTAAGTTGTCGACTTCCATTTTCTTGATTATTATTAATTGCTGCTGAGATTTGTCATTAAGCATTGCTTCTGTAATTATTTCATTACTCAGATGTTCAAGTAGGATTGGCAAGTAGGATTGTGTGCCTCAGTCTAGGTGCGAATGCTGTCAGTTGTAAGGTTGAGGTTCAATCCATGATAGGCCAGACATATATTCATTAAATATATATAGTATAGATGTCTCTCAGGTTAGTTTGAGGGTTATTAATCAAAGTTACTGAAACAATCCTTTGTATTAAAGATGGTACAACGTTTGCTATTTATCAATGTCTCAGATTTTGAAACTGTTTATATTTTAATTTATACAGAACTCAGGAGCTACAGGAAAAACTAACAAAGCTATCGACAGACAGGAATGTCTTAAAGTCCATGCTACAGTCGTAAGTTTCGTGATTATGTCGTAAGTCCATGCTACAGTCATAAGTTTCGTAATTATATCATAAGTCCCGTCTACAGTCGTAAGTTTCGTAATTATATCGTAAGTCCATGCTATGGTCGTAAGTTTCATAATAATATCGTAAGTCCATGCTATGGTCGTAAGTTTCGTAATTATATCATAAGTCAATGCTACAGTCGTAAGTGTAATTATATCATAAGTCCATGCTACAGTCATAAGTTTCGTGATTGTGTCGTAAGTCCATGCTACAGTCGTAAGTTTTGTAATTATATCATAAGTCCATGCTATAGTCGTAGGTTTCGTAATTATATCATAAGCCCATAATACAGTCGTAAGTTTCGTTATTAAATCATAATTATATTATATCTGCTTCCTTAACCTTAGGGAGCTTTGCTGTCCTATGGTCGTAGGTTTCGCAATTATATCATAAGTCTATGCTATGGTCGTAAGTGTAATTATATCATAAGTCCATGCTACAGTCGTAAGTGTAATTATATCATAAGTCCATGCTACAGTCGTAAGTGTAATTATATCATAAGTCCATGCTACAGTCGTAAGTGTAATTATATCATAAGTCCATGCTATGGTCGTAAGTGTAATTATATCATAAGTCCATGCTATGGTCGTAAGTTGTACATTTCTTAATATTTGTCTTTTGTTGGTTTTCATGTAGTTAATCAGACAATGTATTTGGTGATGCTGTTAAGGTGAGAATTGATTCTCTTTTTCTTAGGGTTCAACTAGGTCAGAGAATGATAGAGGTGATGTTTCAGCAGAATGGAGAAGCAAGCTCAAAACTCCAGACGTAAGTAATTTTGGTGTTTCAGAAATAATAAAAAAATTGATTGAATGGTTTTCACGCATTCTACTGGAGCCAGAAGATCCCACAGAATGACGAAGAGTCAGAAGGATCTTTAGTAGCAAGGTCTCTTCCAATCACTGGCCATTGGTTAATACTTAGTCATTGAGGAAGCTGTGTTGACAGATGGAAATTGCTCTTAATTGTAACGAGTTGTCTTGACTACTGCTCAACCTTATATGCTGGCGTTGCACGTGGTAGGATTGGGCAGCGAGAGAGAGTTCATCGGGCTTGTGCTCGCCTGACCGCTTATATGCGGGTTATTTTACATTGGTTACCCATTCCTCAGCGCATTGCATTTCGGATTTCTTTCCTTGTCTGGCGTTGCCGTTGTGGCACTGTTTCCTTAACCTTAGGGAGCTTTGCTGGTAATAGAAATGCCGGCCGGATGCTGCGCTCTGCCTCACAGGACCTCTCTTGGACCTCTACGATGCAATATCATGCTTTTTCAGTTGTGGGCCCAACCGCTTGGAATGGCCTCCCATTGTATCTTCAACTCTTACCTAAGAACTCTCTACCCTATTTTTATTCCACTCTGAAAACTGTCTTTATATGACAGAGGTTGGACCGGGAGTGCCTCTGAGCAGATTTCTTGAAGAGATGCTATATTAAGTTTCATTGATTGATTGATTGACATTCTGTGTTGTTGATTATAAATCTTATTCAGCTGAAGATGTGAACATAAACATGCGCCGGTCTCTGTCTCTTGGCTTCTCGTCTTAAGTTTTCTCTCTTCTTTTCTGTCAGATCTGTCACAGAACTCGTTGATCGCACGACGTTGAGCGTCTCCGACATTCTTCGAATCCACAAAGTAAACCATACGTTATTGAACTGCTAAAACTTATTAGTTTAACGAAGGTCAATCTCAAGATCGATCATTTTGTTTAGACAACATCTTTTGAACGAATCTTAACAGGTGGTTCCCTGCTTTAACTGTTGCTGTTTTGACATCTGTGATATGCTATAGTCTGGTTGAGTCTGGCTTGTGATCATTCTTTGCATGAGATTCAGATTGTGCTGTGGGAAATGGGAACTCGCTTTGCCAGCCCTGACTGACCACTATGTTTATTGAATCCACAGTTGGCCCATATTATTCCACTGGAGGTTGGGTATGGACCCACATTGGTTCACTAAAGGAATGTGGAATTATGGAAGGAAGCCAGATGCTCTTCAGTTGGGGATGAAATTACTTCATCTTTTGAGTGGTTGGGCGCTCCATTTGGAATGACCTCACCTTAGATCTGTTTTGATGATAGATATCGTGTTCTCCGTCTAGAAATCCTTTAATTAAGACGGTTCTCTTTTGTTGTTGAATGTTAACAGGAGAACTGGACACTTCAGTCGACTCTTGCCAATCTCAAAGAGGAATGTCTTGGTCTGTTCTTCGTTCATTCATTCATTTTGATAACGTAGATAACGCCTCTGCAAGCAAGACTACTCAGAGGAGCTCTCAGCCCAGCCACAGCTAAAAATGACTTACACAGCTTACAATAGCCTTAAGTTACAGTAGCCTTAAGACGTTTCTTTTCGGCCGGGGTTGAGTCAGGAGCGCTCCTAAGTAGTAACCTTGAAGGGGTGATATATAAATTTTTGCAATGAATGAGTAGGTAGGTAGGTCACTAGGCCTAAGGGGAGCCCATTCCAGGTGGAGAAAACTCGATGCAGCATTAGCGACGAGCGGGCTCTGGAGACCAGGGCCCACATTTGTGGCAGATTTTAAAACGGTCATAATGCTTAGTCCAGCCTTGGCCCCAAAGACAGACTTCGTAGGCTGATTTTTGACACTGCGGGAAAATAGCGTGCACGAGTGATCCATTGGTCCCAAACTTGCTAGTTAGAGACTTGGATGGGCGTGGGGAAAACCCAGCATCAATGGCTCACGCGATTATGTCTAGTTGAGCATGCGCAAGCTATTTATAGGCTATTTTTCGACTTGATCTGGCAAAGAAATTTATTATGCTCATTGTTTTAATTAACATATGTTTTTGTTAAAACACAAATCTCACTGTTATCGCAATATTACCTTTCGGTAAAAATTACTATGCATAGATTAAGATTGCCTTACTCAACTATTATTGAACTTGCATGTTGGAAAAGTTAGCTCGACCATGCAAACTAAAGGCTGTTTGTTTGGCGATGCGATGTGTCAACCAGCGTTGAAACTCCAGATTAAACGAAGATCGCCGCTATTAGTATCATTTTGTGACAGTGAAAACGTAGTACATAATTAAGTTTATCGTCCGACAATAGCAGAGTGAACTATGATCTCTCTTAAGCCCTCCGTGAAGTCTGAAACTTCGATGAAGTGAACCAATTGAGACGGCGGCCGCCATTATACTTCTCTAAGCCTGACTAGTACGTTTACGCCTGCCTGCCAGGTGGACTAGCGCTAGTCGGGTTTTAGAGGACTTGGGCGTCTCCAAGAATCTCCATACACTCGGATCTAGTTCTCTAGTCGGGTTTACAGCAAAAACTGGTCCGATCTTGGACTTACGATTAAAAGAGATTCATACACATGACCCCACAAGCTTGCCTTGAGCAGAAGAGTCTCTTGCTGACTTCAGTGCAGTAGGTGAGTTGGTAAGTAAAGACATTACTGTTCTCACAGACGACGTTGTCGTTGGATTTAGCAGGTGATGTTTCTCCTTTGATCTTTGTTAGGTTTCGTCTTCGTAAAATCTTTAGTTGCTGATCGTTTTAGATGAGCTATTGTTTTATGAGTCATCAGTTGTGTTTTTGCAATCCATTGAGAATGATTGTCATCAGTGGATTTGGTTTGTTTGAAATTCTAACTGGTGATAATATGTGCATCTGTTTTCGTTGTAGTGTTAAGACAGGAAACAAGAGAACTGATGTACAAACTCAAGCAGTCGCAAGAGAATAGAGAAACCGAAATGAATGAATTGAACAAAGGTCTTGAGTTCAAAAGGTTAATAGTCGCTCGTCTTTTATCTGTATACAATATCGGTGTCTGGTATTTGTATACAATATTGGTGTCTTTTATATTTTATTTTTGAAGTTAAATGCTTAGAAATGACAATGATAAGCAATGAAGGAAGAGGTAGAATAATGTAGGGAAAAGGAAGAATTTATCTATAAATCTTCTTTGTATAAGTTGAATTTCCTTTGGTTTTGTTCGTTTTCCAGGAATATTTCTCTTGAGTGTATTCTGAATCACAATGTTCAATCAAGATGTTTAACCAAACTAATTTAGTTTAACTTCTGAGTGGATTAGCAAAAATGCTGATCAGATGTATTTTGGTAACAGGGTTCAGAAAGAGTGCGCCAGTCTGACGACCAACGTGGAGATGGTTCAGTTCATTCTGCAGGGTCATGTCTTTGGCAGTGGATTGAACTGGGCAGAGGACAAGAAACTCTGTGACCTCGTTCTCAGTCTAGGTCAGCCGGTCGAAGAACTGCTCAAAGAACCAGTGGTCGAATCGGGAACTCCGTGACTTGTTCAGAAAAGCATAGTTAACGTTTGCTCGAACTGTTGCAAGTTTGAATTGTTGAAATCTTTGTCATGAACCAACTGCTGAAAATCTCCCAGTAGAACAGTTGACCTATTTTCAGACTACAGATGTCAAAGTCTGTTTGTTTGATTGTAATTACTTGAATAAAAATTTTAATTCTCAAGAATATCTTTACAACAAATCAGACTCAGAATTCACTCGTCATCGTTGTCCTATTACGTCGTCTTCTTCTATAAAACCAAATTTGTCGTCGACGTCAAATACTCGGGATCTTCCGTCTCCTGCTCAAATGAACAATTAATACAGTATTTTCAGTCTCGACTATTACCAGAGTGACGAATTTCTCAAAACTTTCACCATTTCCAGGCCCGGCCTTAAGGCAGGGCAAGAGAGGCAACCATCTTGGGCCGTGCGTTTCTGACTAAGCACATTTTACTACACTATTAAGAAAAGACTTGTATATAAAGATATTCTTGTCTTTATCTTCTTACTGTGTGACAGTGTGAAATAAAATAAACGTTAGGGCCTATAACGGTTACATTTGTGTACATTTTATCTGAAGTTACAAGTACTCACTTTTGATGCATAGACCTATAATATTGCCGTCGGCCATCCGCTTAATTTCGTGGTTAAGAAATATTCTGCAAATTTTTATCTTTTTATAAACTTTAATTCAAGCCTAGAATTGTATTAGTATTTATTAATTTTCATGCTGTGAGGATATGCAACTAAAACGAAATCGCGATTTCTGCACAAAATATTAAATCGGGAATCAAAAGAAAAAAGCAACGCAAGAAAGACAAATCAAAGCATTAGCAGGATCTCTCGACAAATTTGTTGTACAAGAAGAGCAGAATTCCGACAATTCAACAACATCGGAAGAAGAAAATCAAGACTCCACCATCGCCACGATTTTTGAAAAGAAAGCTTAGTGCAATATAATCAATATTGACCCCTCTAATGTTGGTATTGTTGAAAACACGCAGCCGCAGACAGAAGATATCGAGATTCCTCGAAATGAGGAATTGGGTGGGATGTTTAATATAAAAGACCCATTAACTTGGCAAGAACATTTGAATTCAGATACTCATGCATTAATTGTTTCTAAGGGGCCAAAAGAAATTGAAGAAACACATTTTCTAGCAATATACTATTTAGTATACTGAATGATAAACATTATGATTTGCTGCCCAGGGCCCAGCAAACTCAAGGGCCGGGCCAGGCCTGACCATTTCCCTAGCTGCTGGATTGTTCAAGATACTGCTAACTTTCAAACTCTTGTCATTTATAAATAAATCTACAAAACAATAAATGACATGTACAAAGAAGTAAAAAGCAGAATTCAAACAGAACTGTTCCCGAAATATTTGATCAGAATATTTTGCTCGGAATGCACACAGCAAACGTCTAAACTAGTAAACCAAAACAAAGATCACTCGTCTGCTGTCTATTGGGCCCAAAACTGGTTCTATTCATCAAAAATCATATTAGGAATGTCATCTAAGACCAGAGACAGACAAGATACACTAGAATAACTAGACGAAACTCAAAACATACAGCAAAAGCCATGTCAAGAGGAAACAAATGTTCTCTAGCTGCACAGAGGTTCTCAACTGCAGACCAACTTTGATCTGCGGCCATCTGCCTCTTGTGGTCCATGGGCAGGATTTATGCTTTTCTAAAGAGATCAGGAAAATAATTCTTGTTATCAACAAGTGTCATTTTTGTCATACTTAAGATTTCAATTTCTGCTTTTGAAATCAAAATAACTCTACCTATAATATCTTATATGCCTACATACATTTAAAACAAACATTGCAACAGTATGTAACTATTGTTTTACTTCAAAGTTTAAACACTTATTAAAATTAAGAGTAAATAAGTAAAATACTTATACTGGATTTTATCAAATTTATTACACTTAAGTAAGTTGTATAATTCCTATAGTTATATGATTATTATATTACTACAATAACATTTTATACTATAATAATTCTAATAATAATAACCATACTCCACCAGTGGCACAATTTCAGTCGTGGTCCGCGAACTTGACACAAAATTGATATTAATTGGTTGAGAAGCACTGCTCTAGCAAACAGAATCAAATGGATGAATAACAGAACCATCGTAAAACTCCAAATGAATGGAAGCAAACATCCAGTCTGTTCATCTTTTAAGCAATATCTCTAGAATCCACAACATGACCTAAGCATATTTTATTTACAAACACGTGTTAACATGTCGTGCAGAATCGGGAAGACCTGCACGCGTATGCAACACGTTGTAAATAACTTTTTTACTAAAGTCTTCTCATCACAGCACATAATATTTTCCAAACAAAAACCATATGATACACGGTTCACTCCGTAACCAAATGCTCAACAACAGCAGCGTCTATTGTCACATTGCAAAGACATTTAGCCCAAACGAGACACTACTTAGTTGGTTCCTAAAACATCAAACTGCTCATGGGGTGTTGCCTCGATTCAAAAAAGACAAATTTAAAAAACTAAAATTGATGACAAAAACGATTGAGAATGTATCAGCTTACAACATAGCAGTCTAACCAAGTCAATAGACGAGTTTGGATCAGCAAGCTAAAGTTTGAGAATAGAGTAGTCAACATAAGATGATTTCATTGAAGGTATAATACACTGTAACTGCGTCCTCATTGCAAATTTAACGCAGCACACAAACTAACCTACGTCACAATTCCTGGCTCTGCAATTTTCCTAACAGTGACCTCGTTCGGCCACGAAAGAGATTTACAAACCTGAGGCTTCACAGAACAACAAACAAAGAACAAAAACAACAAAGAATTCTACACCAAATCTACATTCAAAGTTGCATGTACACTTGATGCCGTACTATACACAAAATCTTTAAAGAGAAAGAGGAAACGTTCGTCTAGAGACCGCCTCCGCTACGTGTTATTGAAATCGGCTTCAAGATTTCTTCGCTCAGTTCGGCTGCCTTTGCGAATCTACTCGTCGACACGGCTCCCGTCTTCAACGCACTCATCAGCTGAAACGCAAGACGACAGATACATTGAAATCATTGATTGAATGTTGTTGATACAAAACACGTCCAATAACTATAAACCTTCCTTGAAAGCAGGTGTCAGGTACATCGGGATTTTTCCCAGCTTCTTCTTTTAAATTACACAAATCTTTCAGACTGTCACTACAGCTTTTCAGAGGCTTTGAAAAGAGGCTACATAAACGCCAAACACACACACACACACACACACATACATACACTAAGTCATAGAGATACAGAAGCTAACAACAGTCAATGATAACATTCTGCAACATGGAACCAACAACCACGACCAACCGGTGTGAACAGATGACTTACCTGTAGGAACTCTCCAAGGTCAACCTGTGCATTCTTGTTGAGGTCAACTTCACTGAGTATCTCATGCAGTTGGTCCTCGCTCACCCTTTCACCCGATTTCTATGCAACACAACAACAGACAACATCATTTCCATTCACAAGGCAGCAACAACAACACCCTTCATCAACACACACACACGCAATCCAGGCTCTATAAAAAAGAACAACAGTATTATATAGTTATTCTATGTCATTCGGTAAATGCAATAAACAATAATGGAATAACCAAATAATAATAGTAATCTTCGATTAATTACATTAAAACTTACGTAATCGTAATATAATTACAAGCATAGAATAAGCAAAAAATCACAAGAGTCGAATTCAACTGTACGACAGATGTGCAAGGCGCCCATCACGTTATACAACTAAGAATGCCAACAAAAGTTTCTCTCTCATATCTTTTCTATCTTACTTTGCAATATAGCAAACACTTTCAGATCTCAATACATCACTCGAACAAATGAAGAACGAATGAAGAACAGATGGATTACACAGCTAATGCCAAGAGCTGGACTAGGCAGACCAATCGGTTGCTAGGCATCAGTTAATAAGCATCAGTTGCTATGAATCAGTTGCTAGGCATCAGTTGCTACGCATTAGTCAGAAAAATCCAATGACCTGGGATGTAGAGTTGTAGAAGAGTAGTGTTACCTTGAAGTAAGTCCTTAGGTCTGTGATAGAGATGTAGCCCTTGTTGTCCATGTCAAGCGAACGGAATCGTTTGATGTAAACGTTGATTTCGTCTTTCGTGAAGTTGATTGGAATGTTTTTGCTTTCGTCCTTCAGATCCAAACCCATCTCAAGATTGAGGAAACGCATTGCCCTTTCCACCTCCTCCTTCAAAACCAATCACACATTCACTGACCCAAACTCAGTCTCACATTCCACCAACGTCGTTAATCCATTTGTTTTTAATATCTCAGACCATGTAGGGTGGTGGAAATAATTATTGAGTCACCCTGCATAAAGCTAAAAATCTGTAATTACAGCACCTTGCTTTTAAAAATCTCCCAAAGACAAGAAAAGCTCAATACCTAAAAATTCATAAACAACGCCACATAAAATAGTTCGTTGAGCCATTTGTAGGTCAAGAGGTCACATTTGGAATAAGTCAGATGGTAAATGGAGAAAAAAGGAGCAGATGGATTTGAGATTGCCGACCTTTTCCTTCTGTTTGGTCCAATTGAGTTCACGTGAGAGAATCTCAATGACACGTGGCAACGCTTCCTCTGCAGCGTGAACGTTAAGGAATGCGAGTCTCGTCCTGCGCGCCAGAACGTCAACCGCCGTGGCAGCGTACTCACGCACAGCATAGACCACCTGCAACACATGCACGCATGCATAGAGACACAGGCACACAGACAACCAGAGGGACTGAGCAGAAACTGATGAGTCAGATATAATGACTACAGGAAAAATATTACAATGCATAAATGAGATTCACCTGAACTCCTCTAGTACTTCTTAGCTTTTATTATGTGTACAGAGCGTGTTAAATGTCTGGTTGTACATGCCCTGCGATTGAGGTTTGTTCATATTAAAGAAATACTTTCTTACAGCTCTTAAGCAGACAAATGACGTTAGAAGGTAACTCTAAGGACCTATTATGCACAGGACTGGGCACTGTGACAGCCTATGTATATATGATATGAAAACTTGATATAGCACCTCTTCAAGAAATCTACTCTCTGTACGAGCCAACATGATATTAATTATCATTTCAACAATTGATGTCTTGAAATAAATATCTCAGCCCTTGTGGGAATTTCAACCCTCGACCTCTTAATTTGAGCTTGCCATCTACACCATTAACCTCCTTAGCGTTACATTACCTTGCGAGAAATCAAGCAAAAAGCGTTACATTACATTGCTGATGACGTTACATTGTCGATTGAACGAAGAAACAGAAATACCGCAGTAGGACAGTGCCATCTAAAGTAATTATTTATTGCAAATGTAAATTTAAACCAATACTATTAGTTTCTGCCTTTAGTAAACATCTTTAGTATGGTATAGTTTGAAACAAGGCACCAGACATAGTCCAACATCACAATCCGGACAGCAATTCTTGCGCTTGTTTACTGCCATAGACTACACCGGATGCTACGTCACACGTGCTTCCATAGACTACTGCACAGGCTGCGTTACATGTACTTACATCACACAAAAGGTAGCAAAATACATTTACAGTATTTGTTTTTTTAGATATCCAGAGCGTTATTCGGGGTTAACCATACACGAAGCGCAATTCTCCAGGCGCCCGAGCGTGTCTCGGGGTTAACCGTTCTTACACAGAATTACCGGCCCGGGTGGCGCTCGGGGTTAACGCTAAGGAGGTTAAAAGAGAGAGGTCTCACCTCGGCCTCAATGTATGGGTAGTCTTCGTGCAGACGTCTGCCAACGACAGGCCAACGCTTACCAGTCAACTGTGCCAATCGGGCAACTTTGAAAGCACGGTCGCCATAAGTACCTGCCAGATGCTTTGCAACCTAACAAATACAAACACACAACGACTTAAACAAACAGACTCTCAAGTTCTACATAAAACGATCACATGTCAGTTATAATACAGCACAGTTAAATACTGACCATACATTACATTACATAACCTAATTATTAAACACACTGATCTATACGTGCATACATAAACTGACAGATATACACAGATATACACACAGACAGATATAAATTATCAATCAATCAATGAAACTCAATATAGCGCCTCAACAAGAAATCTAATCAGAGGCTTTCCCAGTTCAATCTCAGCCAAATAAGACAGATTTCAAAGAAGAACAAAAATGGTGTAGAGGGTCCCTTGGCAAGAGCCAAAGATCCAATGAGAGGCTGTTTCAAGCAGTCTAGAAAACAGCCGAAAAGGCACAATTCTACGTCTTAGAGGTCCGAGAGAAAGGGACAAGAAGAAGACCCTGCGAGGCAGAGTAAAGCATCCTGCCAACATTTCTATTAGCGGCAACAGGACAGCAGAGCTACCCAAGTTGAGTAGGTGCAGCGCCTCAAAGGCAGCGCCAGACCAGGGAAGAAATCCGAAAGGCAATGGGCTCAAGAATGGATGACCAATGTAAAACATCCCACATACAGGCAGACACTCGGCCAGTCTTCGAAATGCACACGCTAGATGAAGTTGCTCCAGTTGCAATGCCATCCATCATACAGGGTTCAGCAGTACTTACACAAACATAGAGACACACAGATGTAAATCCAACATGCATATACAAAACTTATGGGTAAGGCAATAGAAGGAACTAAACAGAGAGCGAGATATCGGATACCTCATGGTCCAATCCAAAGTCTTGGATGAGTCGAATGAAGAGCGTTGGTGACCACTCGTACCCTCCATCGAGTATCAACCCCTTCGTCAAGCAACCATTCGTAGGTCGAAGGTTACAGACGTCAACGCACTTATCGACCGTCTCCTCTGCCATGTGTCGATATGTCGTCCATTTACCACCTACGCAGAAGCAATCGCCTTTCCACTACCACCTGTTTTCTCCACCTCATCCACAAGAAGCGAAGTCTTCCGACTCTGCTCAACATCATCTAGAGAGCACACCTTGCTCGTTGAGTGGCACTACATAATTGTTCCATTAGAACTAATCTGTTCTTACATTATGAGGAACCTGCTTAGAATAATTTGTGTAGCTGGGGGAGGGAAATAATAATGGAGGAGAGAAGAGAAAGACACCTGCTTAGAATCCTTAGTACTTGTAGATATCGAGTGCTTTGGATCATCGAATCTCAATTTACAAACATCATTATGATTTTGTTACAATTAAGTGATCATGAATCGATCGATACTTTGGGAATGATCGTAAGTTATCATCAGATTAGCTTATATTATGTCAGTTTCAATGCTACTAAGAAACAATGTTATCCAACAATTGTCACAATTACTAAATAAGATGAAACTGAGTATCAGCAGAGGGCAATATGAGAGCAGCACATACAGGTCGAGAGAGATAGGCTCAGACAGACAGACATAGAGAGAGACAAAGAGAGAGACAAATAGAGAGACAAAGAGAGAGACAAAGAGAGAGACAAAGAGAGAGACATAAAGATAGAGAGAGAGAGTGCATGTCATTAGTGAAAGCGGTATACCTGCAATGGTGATGAGTTTAGAGTCGCTGACATGGATGATGTGGTTTCTAGCAATCGACTGCGTATTCTTTGCATTTGGATTCGTCACCAGAGGTCGAATACCGCTCCAAGCGGACATGACATCGCCACGACGGACTACAAACATAATATAGTTTATCAGCTAAGCCACACGGTTCAGTTTCAAACATTTCACCAAGCACAGAATGCTTAATTTATAGTCAGCACCGTATTTCCAGAAATTCCATTAACATTAACCTTGTCAATGAAGCAGATCTTGGTCCGACTATTAGACCATGCTGCTGCTACCATCATCTGGCTCTTTTGTACGCATCCAAAACAAGTCTCTGTTACTCACAATTAATTCAGATTCACCCACTTTGTGTTTTTATTAAATGCAACATAATAACACTAATATTAATATTATCATTGGACAGCAATTTATAATAATAAGAAATTTTATAATAGTAAAGAATTTTATAATAATATAAATACATCTTCGTTTAATGAAATCAAATTGACACACCGCAGTAAGTTACAAAGCGTCATTGTTAGTAGTTCGCAGCTAGATCGCCTGGGACAGTCATGACAGGTACATGTTTAGGCCTCCTTCTATTTATGCTTAGGCACAGATTTAAATTTACAGAGAATCCCAGAAATAAAACTTCTGTCATCTTTAACTGAGAGACTGAAGGGATGTTGTCCACGGCACGGTTTACTTTCTTATAATAATACTCTCAGTGGCTGTACAACGCAGGAACACCATCTGCTACACCATCAACCATCATCATGCCAAATTGTTCACCCTATTACAAAAATAATTCATTTGCAAATATCTAAGTAGCCTTAGTACGGCTACTATGCACTTATTTCACTAATCTTAGCATCAAACCAGACACGAACAAGGCGCCTTTTTGCAGTATGGCCGCGTTATGGTGCCATATAAATAGTCGTTTTTATTATAATGAACACATTTATACACAATAATAGGTTGCAAGCATGGCAGGTAAGCAACAAAGCAATGAGCGAGTGGGTGAGCAATCTCTCCTGTGTTACCGTTGACGTCTGGACTGAGATAGTTTCGTATTTCTTTGAGGATGAACTGAATCTCAGCCTCACTTGGAGTCGGATTGTCCGTCACGTCGCACGAATTATCCGTCGTACCTTGTTTGCACACACGTTCATTCACATTAGGGTCATTTATATAGCACCAGCTGAAAAATGAGAGTCACTTGGCCTAAATGAACTAAGACATCATGAGAAAGAGAAATATCAACAGCATGACAAAGTTTCAGAATATTCATTTCATCAAAGTTATTAGCAGCCATTACTTGAATGCTCTGCAATTTATTTTGCTGGGCACTAAAGGCCTACATTCTGTATGAAATAGAGCACATGGCATCAAAATCTTTTACTACATTGCAAATTAAGTATGAAATCTAGGTCGTTCACTGTGGATTCAACCTTTGAAAGCATGAATATTTAGCAATGCAAATCTTGACACCACATGCACTAAAGCATGAATATTTAGCAATGCAAATCTTGACACCACATGCACTAAAGCATGAATATTTAGCAATGCAAATCTTGACACCACATGCACTAAAAGTCATTTTTCTCAAACCAAATTTAAAACTTGTCCAGAACTTATATCTACGACCTTGTGGGTGAAGCTTCTTCATTTCGTTTCCTTTCCTCACCCTGCTCTTTCTCTCTCTCGCTCTCGCTGTCTCTCGCTCTCTCTGTATCTCTCTCTCTTTCTCTCTCTTTCTCTCAAAAAAAATGTTGAATTAATATATATATATATATATACATATATATATATATATATATTAATTCAACATTTTTTTACATTTTTTCAAAAAAAATGTTGAATTAATATATATATATATATATATATATACATATATATATATATATATTAATTCAACATTTTTTTACTTCAGATATTGAAAGTAGACTTTTTTTTACAAATATGCCATAATACAATTATTTGTGTTTTGACCCATTTTGTCTATTTTAGCTTGTATCTTAATAACTAGGAAGCGTCAAGCGGCAGGTTTTGAGCCCTGGCATCACATTTGTTGACAATGTCTTCCATACAGAGCTTTCAACATTTGACATTTGAAGCTAATAATTAGCAGAAGGAATCTAATTTAAATGTAGAAACTGTTGTTGTTGCACTGGTTGACAACCGGCATTGTCCCTCTGTTGCTTACCGGCCATGGTTGCACGCTCCCACGGAAGGAAGAAGATGACGCGACCATCAGAAGTTGACGGATCCAAGAGACCCATGTTGGCCGGACTGCAATAACAATAGCAACAGAACTGAAAACGAGTTTAAATAAAGAGGGTCAGAGAACGACATCATATATAACGTGTATGAAACGATGGCGACTTTGTACAAGGAGAGTATGGATGACAGAAGAGGGATTGTGGATTTGTATATTCTCCATATAAGGATGACAGGACAGGGTAGAGGCTGTGGACTTGCATAGGGAGAATAGGGATGGCAGGGAAGGGTAGGGGCTGTGGACTTGTATATGGAGAGTAGGGATGACAGGGTAGGGTAGGGACTGTGGACTTGCATATGGAAGAGTAGGGATGACAGGGTAGGGTAGGGACTGTGGACTTGTATATGGAGAGTAGGGATGACAGGGTAGGGTAGGGACTGTGGACTTGTATATGGAGAATAGGGATGACAGGGTAGGGTAGGGACTGTGGACTTGTATATGGAGAATAGGGATGACAGGGTAGGGTAGGGACTGTGGACTTGCCTGTAGTAGTCGGGCAAGACAATGTGTACACCAGAACTTGGTTGACATATCTTTGGACTTTCTGGATTGTCCAACTGTCGAATGAAGTCTGTGTATGGACCAGTGGCATTTACGATACACTTGGCCCGGATGTTGAACTCCTGACCTAGAATCAAAACACATCAACCAAAAATAAACACAACTATTCAATCAACTTACATCAACAGCAACAAAATCAACAACACAAAAGTGAGAATATATTTCCAAGGATTCACCTGGGATCATATTTCCCTAAACTCAAAATTCATTTGCTCCTTAAATCATGCAATCCTACCCGCTCTACTCCTAGTCATCCTCCTCCTCTCCATCCTCTCCTACCCATCCTCCTACCCATCCTCCTCCTACCCATCCTCCTCCTACCCATCCTCCTCCTACCCATCTTCTTATCCATCCTCCTCCTACCCATCCTCCTCCTACCCATCCTCCTCCTACCCATCCTCCTCCTACCCATCTTCTTATCCATCCTCCTCCAACCCATCTTCTTACCCATCCTCCTCCTACCCATCCTCCTCCAACCCATCCTCCTCCTACCCATCCTCCTCCTACCCATCTTCTTACCCATCCTCCTCCTACCCATCCTCCTCCTACCCATCCTCCTCCTACCCATCTTCTTATCCATCCTCCTCCTACCCATCCTCCTCCAACCCATCCTCCTCCTACCCATCCTCCTCCTACCCATCTTCTTACCCATCCTCCTCCTACCCATCCTCCTCCAACCCATCCTCCTCCTACCCATCCTCCTCCTACCCATCCTCCTCCTACCCATCCTCCTCCAACCCATCCTCCTCCTACCCATCTTCTTACCCATCCTCCTCCTACCCAGCCTCCTCCTACCCATCCTCCTCCTACCCATCTTCTTACCCATCCTCCTCCTACCCATCCTCCTCCAACCCATCCTCCTCCTACCCATCCTCCTCCAACCCATCCTCCTCCTACCCATCCTCCTCCAACCCATCCTCCTCCTACCCATCTTCTTACCCATCCTCCTCCTACCCATCCTCCTCCTACCCATCCTCCTACCCATCCTCCTCCTACCCATCCTCCTCCTACCCATCCTCCTCCTACCCATCTTCTTATCCATCCTCCTCCTACCCATCCTCCTCCAACCCATCCTCCTCCTACCCATCCTCCTCCTACCCATCTTCTTACCCATCCTCCTCCTACCCATCCTCCTCAAACCCATCCTCCTCCTACCCATCCTCCTCCTACCCATCTTCTTATCCATCCTCCTCCTACCCATCTTCTTGCCCATCCTCCTCCAACCCATCCTCCTCCAACCCATCTTCTTACCCATCCTCCTCCTACCCATCTTCTTACCCATCCTCCTCCTACCCATCTTCTTACCCATCCTCCTCCTACCCATCTTCTTACCCATCCTCCTCCTACCCATCCTCCTCCAACCCATCCTCCTCCTACCCATCCTCCTCCTACCCATCTTCTTACCCATCCTCCTCCTACCCATCCTCCTCCAACCCATCCTCCTCCTACCCATCCTCCTCCAACCCATCCTCCTCCTACCCATCCTCCTCCAACCCATCCTCCTCCTACCCATCTTCTTACCCATCCTCCTCCTACCCAGCCTCCTCCTACCCATCCTCCTCCTACCCATCTTCTTACCCATCCTCCTCCTACCCATCCTCCTCCAACCCATCCTCCTCCTACCCATCCTCCTCCAACCCATCCTCCTCCAACCCATCCTCCTCCTACCCATCCTCCTCCTACCCATCTTCTTACCCATCCTCCTCCTACCCATCCTCCTCCTACCCATCCTCCTACCCATCCTCCTCCTACCCATCCTCCTCCTACCGATCCTCCTCCAACCCATCCTCCTCCTACCCATCTTCTTACCCATCCTCCTCCAACCCATCCTCCTCCTACCCATCTTCTTACCCATCCTCCTCCTACCCATCCTCCTCCTACCCATCCTCCTACCCATCCTCCTCCTACCCATCCTCCTCCAACCCATCCTCCTCCTACCCATCTTCTTACCCATCCTCCTCCTACCCATCCTCCTCCTACCCATCCTCCTACCCATCCTCCTCCTACCCATCCTCCTCCAACCCATCCTCCTCCTACCTATCTTCTTACCCATCCTCCTCCAACCCATCCTCCTCCTACCCATCTTCTTACCCATCCTCCTCCAACCCATCCTCCTCCTACCCATCCTCCTACCCATCCTCCTCCTACCCATCCTCCTCCTACCCATCCTCCTCCTACCCATCTTCTTACCCATCCTCCTCCTACCCATCCTCCTCCAACCCATCCTCCTCCTACCCATCTTCTTACCCAACCTCCTCCAACCCATCCTCCTCCTACCCATCTTCTTACCCATCCTCCTCCTACCCATCCTCCTCCTACCCATCCTCCTACCCATCCTCCTCCTACCCATCCTCCTCCTACCCATCCTCCTCCTACCCATCCTCCTCCAACCCATCCTCCTCCTACCCATCTTCTTACCCATCCTCCTCCTACCCATCCTCCTCCTACCCATCCTCCTCCTACCCATCTTCTTACCCATCCTCCTCCTACCCATCCTCCTCCAACCCATCCTCCTCCTACCCATCCTCCTCCAACCCATCCTCCTCCTACCCATCCTCCTCCAACCCATCCTCCTCCTACCCATCTTCTTACCCATCCTCCTCCTACCCATCCTCCTACCCATCCTCCTACCCATCCTCCTCCTACCCATCCTCCTCCTACCCATCCTCCTCCAACCCATCCTCCTCCTACCCATCTTCTTACCCATCCTCCTCCAACCCATCCTCCTCCTACCCATCTTCTTACCCATCCTCCTCCTACCCATCCTCCTCCTACCCATCCTCCTACCCATCCTCCTACCCATCCTCCTCCAACCCATCCTCCTCCTACCCATCTTCTTACCCATCCTCCTCCTACCCAGCCTCCTCCTACCCATCCTCCTCCTACCCATCTTCTTACCCATCCTCCTCCAACCCATCCTCCTCCTACCCATCCTCCTACCCATCCTCCTCCTACCCATCCTCCTCCTACCCATCCTCCTCCAACCCATCCTCCTCCTACCCATCTTCTTACCCATCCTCCTCCTACCCATCCTCCTCCTACCCATCCTCCTCCAACCCATCCTCCTCCTACCTATCTTCTTACCCATCCTCCTCCAACCCATCCTCCTCCTACCCATCTTCTTACCCATCCTCCTCCAACCCATCCTCCTCCTACCCATCCTCCTACCCATCCTCCTCCTACCCATCCTCCTCCTACCCATCCTCCTCCTACCCATCTTCTTACCCATCCTCCTCCTACCCATCCTCCTCCAACCCATCCTCCTCCTACCCATCTTCTTACCCAACCTCCTCCAACCCATCCTCCTCCTACCCATCTTCTTACCCATCCTCCTCCTACCCATCCTCCTCCTACCCATCCTCCTACCCATCCTCCTCCTACCCATCCTCCTCCTACCCATCCTCCTCCTACCCATCCTCCTCCAACCCATCCTCCTCCTACCCATCTTCTTACCCATCCTCCTCCTACCCAGCCTCCTCCTACCCATCCTCCTCCTACCCATCTTCTTACCCATCCCCCTCCTACCCATCCTCCTCCAACCCATCCTCCTCCTACCCATCCTCCTCCAACCCATCCTCCTCCTACCCATCCTCCTCCAACCCATCCTCCTCCTACCCATCTTCTTACCCATCCTCCTCCTACCCATCCTCCTACCCATCCTCCTACCCATCCTCCTCCTACCCATCCTCCTCCTACCCATCCTCCTCCAACCCATCCTCCTCCTACCCATCTTCTTACCCATCCTCCTCCAACCCATCCTCCTCCTACCCATCTTCTTACCCATCCTCCTCCTACCCATCCTCCTCCTACCCATCCTCCTACCCATCCTCCTACCCATCCTCCTCCAACCCATCCTCCTCCTACCCATCTTCTTACCCATCCTCCTCCTACCCAGCCTCCTCCTACCCATCCTCCTCCTACCCATCTTCTTACCCATCCTCCTCCAACCCATCCTCCTCCTACCCATCCTCCTACCCATCCTCCTCCTACCCATCCTCCTCCTACCCATCCTCCTCCAACCCATCCTCCTCCTACCCATCTTCTTACCCATCCTCCTCCTACCCATCCTCCTCCTACCCATCCTCCTCCTACCCATCCTCCTCTTAGACCCTCCTCTGGTTGTACCTACCAGTGATTCGGTCCCTGACTCGAGCGCCACTTAGAGTCATCTCTCCGTTCTCTTCCTTGTGTTTAATCAACTCAATAACCTCGCAGTGGTTGGCTATACTTGCGCCAAGACGAGCTGCAGTCAGAGCGATTGCTAAGCACATACGAGCGTCATCATGTTGACCTAAACATAACACAAGACACATATCATGCTACAATCGCATCAGATTCACATTTCAATCAACAGAAAAACCAGTTGTCAACCACTTAATGTAATCACTTAATGATCCCACGGGTGTAAAACTTTTTGTGATGGTGGGCCAGTAGCAATATTTTCCAGCAAGTGGTGGGCAAGAATGCGGAAGGTGCATGAGGAAAATGGGGTAGGGATCTCTGAGGGGGCCATACAGACAGTCAAATTAGGTTTTGAAAATGTGATTCTGATATGCATTATCAATTACAGACATCACAGAAAACTCATAAAGCCCTAAAAATTACAAATTAGACCTCTTATTCTCAATTGTGTTGCCTTTAGACAAGGCTCTGCGGGCCAGAAATATCTCGTCGGCGGTGACCTCTCTAGCAATGACCTTTGATCCTATGTACCAGTGATCTCTCAAGCAATGACCTTTGCACCAGTGACCTCTCTAGCAATGACCATTGACCCCATGCACCAGTGACCTCTCTAGCAATGACCTTTGACCGTACCGTCATAGTAGACCAATGCTCCAACCAGTTTGTCGCGTTTAAGCATAGGAAAGAGTTCAAGAGCCTTTGACTTGGACAGGATGTAGCTGGACTTGAGAAGCTGTCTTCCAGCGACCAAATCATAGCACTTGATACCCATGTAATAGTATGGCAACTGCCACCACCTACAAACACACACACAGAACCCGCCACTCTATTAGTATTTCTCATTATCATCCTCTCTCAGTATGTAGCATTGCTATTATCTTGCTTCATTTGATATCCAATTTTCGAGGGTCTAAAGAAATGTCTTAGGAGAATAAAAATACAACTAGAATGGCTAAATCACATCATGCTCTGAGCCAATAATCATTGCATAATTACAGTAATATTTAAATCATTTTATTGTTAAAGATACATGTTGATAATAATCAGTGTTATTTTCGTTCAAGAAATCATTTTTGTTTAGTTTTTATTTAGTTTAGTGTGATTCGTTTAAGTTTAGTTCTAGTTCCATTTATGAAAATCAATTTCCGTTTTAGTTTAGTTTTTACTCATCCAATCATTTTAGTTATGGTTTTAGTTCACGATTGTTTAATCTTTCGATCTTGTTTTAGAAAATCACAATAAATCAGACCCAGGTCATTAATTGTCCATGAGTTATTAGGAATGACGCTTATCGAGTATTCTGCTAACCCATTCAAATTGAGCCTAAGAAAAGCTCACATTCCCAAAGATTATAACATACCGTTGCGTCTGCCTGCCGTTGAAAGTCTACATAAAGAAAAGATCCTTTCAACATTAGCCTGGAAGGCAGGAACTACGAGAAGATCTTCAACTAGAGGAGCTATAATGTTGGACAAATCATCATTTGTTCGGACTAGAATCTAGGGGCATTGTCTCCACTATACTTTGTCACCTCTGATAAATATCTGTCCATTTCTTTCTGGATATTTTTCCCATTGTGATATCAACATCATGTCTACTTAGTAGTTAAGTCTCGTTCATTCAACTTTGTTGCCTGAAATTTTAACTTTTTAATGCTCCAGGTCCTCATGCTTCATTTTGGCTTTGACCTGAATTAGCACGGAAGGAAAGAAATTGATACTTGTAATTTCTATAGTTTTCGTTCAAGATTTTTATTTCGTTTGCGTTTTTATTTACTTCTACATTTGATCTTTTCCGTTTTTATTTAGTTCTAGTTGTTAATTTCTTTCTAGTTCTCGTTTTCATGAACGATCAATAGTTCAATTTAGTTCTAATTCTAGTTTCGTGAACGAAATTAACACTGATAATAATACACTTAAACATTGATCAAATGGTCCATAATCCAGAATTTAAGTCCGTCTCTAAATGCACATTTACAAAGGGAAAATAATAAATACATCATGTCTTCAATAAGTTGACACTTGGGAAAAAATGGTACAACAGAAAAACCCTTTCAGCCTTAACCTCTTAACTTGAACTTTCATCCAGCCTTTCACTGGTCGACCTTAACTGTTCCACTCTACCTTCATTAGCAGAAAGGCAAACCTGGATAAATCTGACACCAGATTCAGAAAATGCGTCATCTTTCAGTGTTTCAGTACTTTTGATTGAAAGTTTCAGCAAGAAATGAAAGACCCAACTATTCACATAATCTGACTTATCCAAACCACTATTACCACTAGCAAACATGCAGTGAATTCAGGAACATAAATTTCTACTTTTGAAATCTGCATAAATGTATAATGACAACAAGAGGTTGGCCCCTTTGCTGTAGAACACACTCCCGTTGGCATTGCGCTCGTTGCTCAGGTTTCACTCACACTTTTTATACTCGCCTTAAACTGTTATTTTCAGCTGTTTTGGGATTAATCCTGAATAGTAACCTTTGAAGGGTGCTATATAAATCTTCGTAATGAATGAATGAAAAACTGAGTTTTTTAAGCAACATGGATAAGACATGATCAGTGAATAGAATAAGTTTTCTGGTTAGTTTCTAAGCCAACTGACTTGTAGACTGGAAGCATAATTGGCAGAGGATGAGCCAAGTGAGGAGCGATCTCGATGAGGTTGCCTCTCTCTGCCAGAGCTTCCTTAACCATACGATACTGCTCCAGGTCAAAGCCAAGGATCGCCTTCTGCAGATAACGAACTCCTCCGTGAATGAGTTTCGTGCTTCGACTGCTCGTACCAGAAGCAAAGTCAAACTTCTCGACCAGCGCAGTCGTCAATCCTAAACTCCATCAACAGAAGAAGAAGTAAAAGGAGGAGGTTGTTCAGTTAAGTTAGAACTCAGATGAAGCATTCATCTCAGCCACGGCTTCCCAAACTGTGTTCTGCGGAACCCTAGAGTTCCATGAGATGAAGACAAGGGTTCCGCGAAAAACTCTCAGTGTCAACAATAAGCTTAAGACAATTTAAATTATAAAAATTTAATAGGAGGCTTTTTACTTAACATCTGTGTATAACTTTTCATATTATTGATCTAATTTAGGCCTAAACCTATTTTGCAATCCTAATAATTATAAGCGTTTGCAGTTTGCACCAATGACAGAATATATTTTGTTTTGGGTTCTGCCAAAAAACTAAGATCAAAAGGGTTCTATGGCCAAAAAAGATTGGAAAACGCTGATCAAAGACAAAGACACCTGACCAATAAAGCACAATGCAATCCTCTCCTACAGTCTAGTTCTATTTGTATGTATGTATTTGGCTATTTATATAGCGCCTTATAAGAACCTCTCGAAGGCGATAAATGGCTAAGAGAAATAGAAAGAGTGTCTAGAGCCAGGAAATATTAAAGAAGATATAGCAGTGATACAGCACCTTTCCTAGAGTCTTAAAATGTGCTACAAAAGTGTTCATATAGTCTATAGTACATGAAGGAAACGGGAGTCTTACCTCGACTGACCGCATCGAGGGCCACTCCACTTCCAGTGGCACCTCCACCAATGACAAGCACATCGAACTCCCTTTCCTGGAGACAAAGGATCTGTTGACATCGCGATGGCAGTGGACCCTGTGACAACTTCAGCTGATTCTCAACAGCAAGGACAGGAGACTGCTTATGCTGGAAACAGATCACACACACACACACACACATCATCAGACTCAATGAAAAAACCATTTGAATCAACACTCAACTCTACACAATCAAATTCAACATTCTACCAGACGGCTATATTTTTTCCTTATCCCTGTACGACATGTACGTAGTTGCAGCTCGACATCCAGAATGGTCTCATAAACAAATATATTTTGGTCAGAAAGCAGGTAAGAAAGATCCAGGTTTTGGCAGTTATCTCAAAGTGTAAAAGTCTGAGATGGAAAATTAAGCCATCGCAAAGTGTTCCCATTTTACCTTCTGCAGTTTGAAGCTTGGCAGAACCCAGTAACCAATGCATGTTCCACCCGCAATGACTGTCGTCACAATCGCAGCCTTCTTAAAAGCACCACGAAACCTCATCATCAGTCTCTCCTATAATAACATACAAAGCAACAACAAATTTATATAATGCAAATTAACACCCATATGTATTCCATTGAGTGACAATTAAACAAATGAATCAATGAAACTTGAAATAACACCTCTTCAAGAAATCTACTCTGCAATAGCCACATGATGTTAAATGTCATTTCAATGACTGTTAGAACAGTTAGCAAAACAGTGCACGGTAAGCTAAAAAAGTCAGCAATGGTTGATCTATGCCAGTGATTCTCAACCTGTGGGTCGCTACCCCCATGGGGGTCGCCTAACAATTTGCGAGGGGTCGGCTTGAATCTTCATGGATTTGCAAAATTAACAATCGCCAGAGTATAATTTAGCCCCTCTTATTTAATCATGTGATCATGACCACTACGCTAACTGCTACACCTTACCATCTTAAATTAATCTTTGCTTAATTCTTGTACTGTGATTCATAATTTTAAGAAAATTATTTCAAATAGGAAATTATAAATTCTTCCACTACTTAATGATTGATCATGCTGTAATGCATGATGTGAATGGATTATCGTATGGTAAGAAGTTAAAGGCATGATAGTAAAAATGCAGTGAAAGCAGTAACTCAATCAATTTGATAGCTGAGGGTCACCACAACGTTTGAAATATTTTCAGAGGCCACAGGACTAAAAAGGTTGAGAACCGCTGGTCTACGCACAAGCGTGGAATCATCTTGGCAATAAATAATTTAATTAAATGTTACATTGAAAAAAAAGTTATGCTTCATTAAGAAAATTACTGACAGCAAATAATACAGATTTAATATCAGCCAACTTCTTCCACAAAATCCATAAATAGCATAAGTCTTAAATAGCCTATAAAATCATGATGCCCTTATCAGTCATAAAGACGTAAAACCAAAATCATAAAGTTAATTGCCAACAGGTGTTTTGCACAGCTCTACAACCAACTGGGTAGGCAGCTCACTTCCAGTGGATTCATCAACATACCAAAGGTTGTTATCATATGTCAGAGGATGGTGGAGAAGGGATTCTGCGGTCAATAATCAGAGGTAAAACATCAGCCACATACAGAGACATCCATGGAGACATCCATCTGTCTTTCTGACTACCATCTTAATTATCATCTCAGCAAATGTTCTATGCAGCATAAGTCTACATACATAGAGCTGTAGTGTATACATGTACACAGTGCCCTCTCCTCATTGTTCTGACTAAGCACTGAGAAAGTTGTAAATGGGCTCTGGAGTCTTCTATGGCAGGCAGTAAACCACTTCATAGAGTACCGTGGTGTCCCAATTAGACTGCATAGCTTCAAGGACATGAACACCTAACAGAAGTACTTGCACTGGATGGACCAGATGATTAAGAGATTATATGCAACTTTTATCCAGCAGAGCAGAAGGAACAGTCTCAAAGCCTGGAACAGGAACAAAGACAGAAAATAAAACTCAGTACCAGTAATGTAAGATTGGAATAGAAAAGAGATAAACTGTCAGTTAATGTAAATTAGTAACATAGTTTTCATTTTAGCAGTTGACAAACTCTGTTCAAATCCAAAGCTAAATATACTGATTTTCCCAACTCAATTGTATATCAAATAACATTTGCAAAATTTTGCACCCGAAAATGACATAGACTATTTTAAAAACTTTTTCCATCATAATTATGTCTTGTACCAAAAACTGCTTGATCCTTTTATACTCAGATCGTTTCATTTTTAAAACCCTAGACCATCTTTCTTGTCCAGAAACTCAAGTGTATTTCAACTAAGGTTGCCAGGTAGTCTTGAGGCAATTACCGGACAACGGCGAATGCCTTGCGGGGTCTGCGGGCATGGGGTCTGCGGGATTTTGGTCAGGTCAGTTAAAGTAAAGCAGACAAGTAGTAGTCACTTGAGCGATATGATGATGCTGAGTCATAGACAATTTAGAATAAGTGAATTAAGCACACTTGGCACTAATTCGCAAACTCACAACTCAGGAGTTACAGGCTCACAACACAAATGTTTGGATCTGAATTTGCAGAATTGCTCACTGTTAAGTTCATGGTCAGTGAGCCAATGAGAGTCAACTCAGAACGTCCGAGTCAAACGGTAAGAGTCCGTCGGACAGATCTATAGGGCCAGTCAGTCGTCACGGAACTTGAGTTACTGGTCGGACGTTGGCACATGTAGTGTAGAACTTTGTGCGAGTTGCAGTAGCACCATGCCACTATAGTCTATAGGAGCCAAGCTGTCACCCTCGCGAATTTAGGCCTAGAACAGCTCAACATTAGCGTTAAATACAGGCATTAACAGCACGAATTGAACAATTCTGAGAAGCATGTTTTCTATTAAAGAATAGTCGCCATATCTCTGCCGTGCTGCCTTTCCTTCCTGAAAAATTGATTGAGTGCTGTGACCTCGTTGTGTAGAGCTAAGAATAGGTGTAAAGCGTCAGATGGAGACTCGGACCATGGATGACGGATGCGATATAATAGTGTTAAGTTTTTTCATATGTATCAAGTATTTTCAAACTAATTGTTATTAACAGTTAATTTAGCAGTGATTATTAATTAGTTACCACAAATTACCGGACACCCCTTTGTTTGGTAACGTGTGAAATTTCTGACCGGACAGTCTCTCCAAATACCGGACTGTCCGGTTCAATACCGGACACCTGGCAACCCTAATTTCAACCAATCAACCTGGGAGAAATTATGCTTCCGAATCTCATATTTATAAAGTGTGAGATGATAACATAAAAACCCAAAGCCTAAACTGCAGTTAATCATTGCGTATTTTGTTTCTCAATCTGGAGTGCTTCCGTTTAATCAAATCTGTATCACATTGAATCGAATACAGAGTTAGGTGCGCTGAAGTGAATTGACCGTACACCAAAATCAGATGAAAACTGACTGCACCAATCTTGTGTTTGATCGTAAGCGTGCGAATGTAAATGCTGCACCCGTGCATATGCCCTTAACCCAGTCAATAAATAATTCCTCGGGCGTAAAAGAGGAAAGCAAACTTCCGACTGTTAGCCACACCCACGACATCCGACAAAACACTTCAATCGTTGTCTAGCGAATATATTCGTGACTACAAATGCACCCCATGACCGTCCTTAATCCAAGAAGTCAAAAATTTACCAGACCATAGCAAAGCAGACGGTTCTACCGGATATCAAGGGACTCCATATTATAAAATTCGTACATACGACAAATAACTTCGCAATGGCATACAGCGAAAACAAATAAAAACAAACGTGATTAACCAACTTAATTTGCCAATGATTATTTAAGTTATACCCAAAAGGCGAAATTCAGATTTTATTTGCGAAATCTATCGCATCCTTCGCCACAGAATCCGTTTCAATGCGATTAACCTTGACATTGTTTATTTAAATTGCGCTGGTTCTCTGTACAAAAACCGACCGTCAGTGACCAATGGGCCATCATACATCGACAAGCATAATGAAGCATCTTACGAAAACTTAATTTTAGTCAGTCACTTATCTTTTGCTATAACATTATGAGTAGAACAGAATCATTCAAAAAAAAACAACCGAGTTCGATGTGAATATCATTCAGGTTTTTAGTGTTCAAATTTGTTCATCTGGGCTTCTAGGCATAATCGGTCATGATCTCTTCTGTTAGTCTGATTCAGAAGACAAATCTATAGGCTTCAGAATGGCCTCTTTATTTCATCACCACATGCCTATTGATTCTGCTTTGACTGAGCACCTGCGACAAGCTGGTTCCACCGACTCCGACTCCTTGGGTGCAGTCGAAATCTCGATATTGCAATTATTAGCACAGTATGCATATAGATCACCGAAACCAGTTCCCGTATGCAGAAGAGCAACGTTGAAACACTTAAAAATGAAGTATAAAGTGATTTACATATAGGAAACTTAAAATACGTTTAATAACCGATTTATATGCGTTTACTGAGTGAAAATAAACAAAAGCCAAACTGAACAAGCGTTATATTTATGTCCTTCTCACTCTCCTATTTCCTTAATTCCTCTCTGCATGCCTTCCTTTCTTTCTTTCTTTCCTTCCTCCTTCCTTCCCTTCTTCCTCCACCCCTCCGTCCCTCCCTCTCTCCCTTCTTTCCTTCCTTCCTTCCTTCCTTTCTTTCTTCCTTCCTTCCTTCCTTCCTTCCTTCCTTCTTTCCTTCCTTCCTTCCTTCCTTTCTTTCTTCCCTTCTTCCTTCCTCCCTTCCTTCTTTCTTTCGATCTTTCCTTCCTTCCATGAGTCTTCGATTCGTTTGCATCGATGTAACCTCGAGCACTTTAACGAACGAGGTTCACCAAAAAGCGACAATAGCTATTGGCCTAATAGTAGACGAATGCAGGTCGTGTCTGATCGTAAGTTGATGCACAGATGACACAAACGCCATTTCGAGGATTCGATCGAAGTTATAGTGATGGGTCGGACAAACATAGACGAAGAAAGCGCTCGATGAACCCCTCCTCCATCCTCTATAGTTACGATATCTCCACCTCACTTCGACACTAAACATAAAAGTATGATGGGCCGTGACTGAGTCATGCGCATGCCTATAGGACCGAACGTTGGTCCAGATAATTATGGTTGAGATATAGTGATGGATTGATTCTTCGGCTGCATTACAGGCGTATACAGTAGAAGGCCTACGTACTGTCGGTCGGTCGTCCCGATAGATATAGTTGCATTTGTACCACCGATGTCGAGAAATAGTCGACGCAAAATGGCTGCATTGACTGATTTGTGGAGGAGGAGAAAGAGGAGGTGGAGTAGGAAGAGGAAGAAGAAGAAGAAGAAGAGGAAGAAGAGGAGGAGGTTGAGGAGGAGAGGAGGAGAAGGAAGAAGCAGAAGAAGAAGAGGAAGAAGAGGAGGAGGTTGAGGAGGAGAGGAGGAGAAGGAAGAAGCAGAAGAAGAGAAGGGGAGGCAGAGGAGGAGGTGGAGGAGACGGGAAATATCAACGACACAGTAGGCTTATGCCAAAGGACGTCATCTGCATGGAGAGACCTAACTGGTAGCCTGGTAGGCCTACTAATGTTAGTCCCAGATGAGACAAGAGAAGATGGAAAGCTGCCAGACAGGCTGTGTAGCACTCGTTGTCTGAACGGATGGACGATGCCTGACTTCAGATGTGAGGGATTAATCCGCTACTTGCGCTAGCTATGTCCTATTCTCTCCGTACATCCCTCGGCGCTGGCGAAGTCGCAGAGGGCACAGTTGTGTCTAAGAGGATTCGAAGTACAAGGGACCCAGTTTGCAGGTCTGTCTAAGTAGCTAAATTAACCGTCCCCGGCATCCATCTGCATGCCAGCCCGTCTGCATTATATCTTGACTTTGAAACAATTTAGCCTCTATCTGCCTACCCACTTTGTTTTGACTAAGCGCCTGTGAATAAGCTGGTTCCCGGTATTCGATCTTTTTGGGGCGCTGACGGATTTTGAGATTACAATAACTCGATAGGGCTCATCCTAAAATAGGAAACTGTTTGCTAATTGCTATTGTACAAAGTGAAGGGCTAATTTGGTCGTCATTCGCCACCTTCTCCTATCTATAATTGATAGCCACCACAGATGCTTGTATGCAGTTTGTTATTTCGTCCTTGTAGATAAGATTCCGCTTAAACAGAACAGTTCGTCCAATTATAGCCTTGCGCACAATGAACCCTCCTCCTACCTGCTTGCACTCGCGTGTTTCCCTGCGCTCTCGCTAGGTGGCAACGTGACCCAAATGACGTCACGTCGGCTGTGGTTGCGTGAAGGAGCAGCCGCTGTCGACTTATTGGCAAAGTTCAGATTTTCGGTTCTAAGGACACATTTCGGAAAAGCTGGCCTCTGTCAGTGGCAGAATTGGAAACCTACTGAGAGGGTGAGTATCTACGGGTCTTTTGTTAGGCCAGCCTTCACAGATTCGCTGGTAGAAGCGACTTTGAACGGGCTGTTTATATTATCGAAGGCCGACAAAACGCAACCGGCTTTAAATGTCGAGGCTTAGAACTATCTGTCAGCGAGCGTAGTAGATTGGAAGGGATCCGGGTTTGAAAGGAAGCAGATCTAAGTATGGCCCATTCCTCCTCCCCTTCCACTCGTACTGGGCTTGCACTTCGCAACCAACGATCACCCGACGAGCTTGCGACCCTGGATCGCTCTTGCCCGCAGCCGGCAGGGACGACCACATAGGCCGTAGGTTGTTTAGCTGTTACAGCCGGTGTTCAGAAGTTAATATTGACTTAGGCGGCCTGTATGTACGCCGTTTTCTAGGGCGACCTGCTTGAGTCACACTTGAGGTATTTTAACAGAGATCCGCTTAGAATTTCGTAGTTTTCTCGACAGGGTTTATGGAGATGTGAATCCAGTTGTGGAGAGTTAAAGCGGGACGAAGTAAGACGATTTTGATGTTAGGTTTAAATGAATGCTGTGTGTGCGCTTATGTTGTGCTCTGTGGCGATGATCTAGATTGGAATCTGCGACCCTACGGTTACAACGCACGCTCTCTCTACTGTGTACCATGCTCTGTGATATAAGTCGCTATTTGTTTGAAGGTTTTGAGCAGAGGAGGGGAGACAGACAGAGACAGACAGACAGGCAAACAGAGAGAGAGAGAGAGAGAGAGAGAGAGAGAAGTATGGAATTAGTGATAACGTGAATTAATGTAAAACTTGGTAATATTATGATACAATTAAGATAAGGTAATTGAGTCACTATCAATATTGTCACAGCTTAGGGTAGGATAGTTATGGTAACTAATGTACTTTGAGTAAAACCAGACAAGGCAATGTAATGTAATCGAACATTTATATAGCGCCCATTTATTTATCTACTCTGTGCTGGCCTAAATGATGTTAAATGTCATATGGTCGAATTAAATGCATATCAATTAGCAAAACAAACTATGCACAGTAAGCTTAAATGAGTCACCAGTGGTGGGCCCACGCACAACCGTGGAACCAACCAACAGATTCCCGTTGAAGTCTGATTTACTTTAGACCTTGAACCATACCTTCCTTTTGGGTCATCCACAAAGGATGTACGCAACGAAGGGGTAGGGGTAGGGTAAAATGCGGACAAGTGCGGACAGGGGGAGGTAATTACGTCGTAATCTTAGTTGTCTATTAATAGCTTTAGGTTATACTTCACCTTTGAGAGAAGTATATACGAAGCTTACATGCAAATATTGCCAAATAAGTGTTTATAAAATTTAAGTTGTTTACAAATCTTTTATTCAATAAATTCAATAAATTTTTGTCAATAAATGTCTATTAAAAAGCGATGCAGTAAAATAATTATCAACAGTTTCAATGGTGGCCAACACATGTGTGATGCGGACGTCAGCAAAGAGGGTAGGGGTCAGTCAAATGCGGACATGGGGGTCAAAAAGTAGGGTTTTTGCAGACGTCCTTTATGGACGACCCCTTAAATGGAGCGCTCGTGAATAAGCTGGTTCCATGCGCTTAGCTTTCAAGTGGCGGTTTAGAAGTTTTGAGATTACGATTACGATGGTGTATGAGCTAAGGTAAACAAGGAGCAACGGCTGTTAGTGAAGGACTTTCTCAACATGATCCCTACACCGTAAACGTATCAGATAAAGAGAATGAGGATGGAACCATTGCCCTGCACGTTAGGAGGCGATCGCCCCAACCACTCGGTCCATTAAGATGGTCATGGTTGGGTGATTTGGATTGAGGAAGAGGTGATGGTTGACTGAGTAATGAGATCGTGGTCTCGTCGAGAGATAAGTCAACGCAAGAAGAGTTCTTTTCAACAGACTGTTGTTGACTTTGCTGCAGCTGTTGGTCAGAGAAGAAGGGGTCAATAGGTTTGTCCATCGACCCAACAGGTCTTTCTCTCCGTCTGTCTGTCTGTCTGTCTGTCTGTCTCTCTCTGGCTGTCTCTGTGTTTCAGGTACATTGCCATGTCCACTGGGACAAAGGAAGGTCAGTCGGTGCAGTTAGTGTTCACTTGTTTTCCACCCATAATAAATACAAATTCCCCCACATCCGCTTCCCATGGCATCCCAGCTGATGCCATGACAATCGGACAGTTTTATTAAGATATTAGACTGGGTGGTAGGGAATAGCTCTTTATGAAATGTTCAGTAGAAATTTTAACGCAGACATAAACGGACAAACAAACAGAAAGAAGAAGAGACAAGTACAGACTGACAAAGAAAGAGATAACATTCAAAAGAAAGAAAACAGAGACAGACAGAGATATACACACAGAAAAGAAAGAGGGAAAGAAAAACACGACAGAAGAAGCAGGGTTTTGTATTGTGTGATCTGACGCGGAGGAGCTCTGCAAACGCGAAGAGAGAGAGAGAGAGAGAGAGAGAGAGAGAGAGAGAGAGAGAGAGAGAGAGAGAGAGAGAGAGAGAGGGAGGGGGAGAGGGAGAGGGAGGGAGGGGGAGAGGGAGAGGGAGGGAGAGTGTGAGTGTGTGTTGTTCATACTGAGGTCAATAGAAAGCTATGAACAGGAGAGATCGAGTGATTGAACGCCGACTATGGCTGTAGTTGTTGTCCCCTAGGCCAATTGACACACCATCATCATCACCGTAATCAGCACCAGAAGCAGTAACCGCCTGGGCAGCAACCAACGAGGGCAAATCGATGGGACTCTTGGTACTGCTGCTGTTGTTGCGGTTAGTGGCGGGGATGTATCGATAGGAAGCCAAACAATGTGTGTCTATCTTGCGTTGAGAGAAAGACCACATTAATGGATCATCTCTAGGAGGCATCTACATGTATAGCTGAGTTGGTCTATTCTCATGTCTCATGTATACTGCATGGCAGCTTAATGACCGGCGTATATTCAACGCTGCACTGCGCACGCACGCACGCACTCCCACTGGCGCCTTTTGAAGACTAGTTCGGCATCCGCTGACGCTATCTATAGGGTCTTTAGTCGAAAGGGCGTTCACTCGGGTTTTAAACAATTGTCACCCAGATGCTTATTGTTGCTAGTCTTCCGGATGTAAACCCATACTGTTTATCCTCCGTCAAGTCGGTGGGATTCATTTGGGTCACTGTTGAATAATTAATAAGTTAATTAATGATGAAATTGCATGTGAGGTTGTTCACCTCACGCGTCAATGTATTGGACTGTGGCTAAGTGCTGCACTTAAAAGTTTGATGAAGTGTCGCTGGAAAACTTTTGGAGATCCTATAAAAGGCAGTGAAGGCAGATATACATAACAGATATGCTGATGTTGTGAACCATTCCCTCGTGGCTGTGCCACCTGACTGGCCATGACCTTCCCCGTCACCTATGGTCGGCGTTGAACCGCTTCAGAACGGGTCAGGGTCGTTGTGCTGCAAACCTGCCTCGTGAGCATAACACTATGATTAGCTGTAAGTACGGCTTTGAAAATATGGAGCTTACGATTATGATGTTTCTTGTTGTCAACGTAATATCAGTGTTTTTTGTTGTTGTAGTTTTTCTGGGCAGAGAGTCAGTTGAAGTGTTAGATGAATGGAATGAGAGTGAGAGCGACAGCACACCTGGAATGAGCAGCGCCTAGAAATGGGAAAGAAATTCTCAAAGTACTTTGGGAGGAAGGAGTCCACATCGAGGTTCACCTTCGAACATCTGCCACAGGTCTGTAAGCTCAGCATCTTCGCCTACCTGTCAGCAAAAGAAAAGGCGGTCGCGGCGCAGGTCTGTGACGACTGGAACCAACTGATGAAGTCGCCGGTCCTATGGTCGCACGTCGACTTCACCGAGTTCACGCTGTGCTCGGGCTCCGAGCATCACTGCTCCGAGCAGTGCTACAAGGTGTACCAGAAACGGGTGATTCACTATCACCAGTTTCTGATGGAGGTCAAACCGATCGTCAGACATCTCCAGTTTGCATTTGACATCGGAGACTACAGGGACTGCTGGCTGGAGCTGATGCAGTCGTTCCTCCAGGTGTCCCGCTGCTCCGAGCTCCAGACAGCGTCTCTCAACTGGAAACAGACGCTGATGAAACCCGTCCGACCGGATAACATCACGTGGTGCACCAACGACTACAACGAAGTCATTCACAGGCATCGCCACCGGCAACGACTCTTCGTCAAGTTCTTCGATCTCTTCACGGCAGCATCGCCAAACGTTATGAAGCTAGTCATGCCATTCGATTGGTCGGAACGCTCAATACAGGCACTCTGTCGCCTGCAGAACATCCGATCACTCGTGCTCGACAAGTACTTTGTGTATCAGACGCTTGACCAGTCATCGCTCAATCAGCTTATCCAGGCGCTCCCCCGGCTCACCCACCTCACGCTCGAGGTGTGGACTCCCAGCGGAAGCGGTCTGCTCTTCTACTCGATGGTTTCCAGTTCCCTCGAACATCTCGACATCTCTAAGTGTCGTGGATTTTACCTGGAGAGCGTCAGTCTGCCGAGACTAAGACTGTTGAGGGCTAGTCGCCACCCGTGGAACGGACCGCTCGTCACGGCCGACAGCCTCCGAGTACCTTGCATACACCGCGTGCTCAGCAGCGGAGCGCCCTCTCTAGTCCAACTCAACGACCACCGGTTGGAGAGTGACTGGGACGAGACCGTCTCCGAACCCCTCGATTGCCTTCTCAAGACGATTTGCTCCTGCTCAATGCATAGATCCGATTGGGACATCTGAGACTGGATCAGACGATGTCTTGCATCCTGATTCCAAGTGATTATACTCTGTAACTTACTGCTACCGCGTTATTTAGTCCATTTGGCAGCGATTATGGAAGACACAAAAGCCCTAGATTTACATATCACTGACTTTTTACTGGGAAATTGTAAAACACTTGTAAATTTCTCAATAAGTGCATTATTTTTCTGGCAAATAGCCAAGGCGTTGAATTCAGTGGATTGAGACTGATAGAAAAGTCGCTGAGATTGTTAATGAGCTATATTAATATTAGTACAATTGACAATGCACCGTGCCTTTGTAACAGTTCTGTTGTTTGTGAATCGCTTGGGTCTTTGAAGGCCATTTGATGCATTGGATGTTTGGACCAGGAGTGCTCTTGCAATCTGAGAAGCCCTGTGAATGTTGTTCCTTACCAAGAGGTTGCCTGTGCCTTGTCCAAAATGATTCTTCTGTCAGTTACTACACGTGTGTCCTGCAAGTACAGAGGAACGTGGAATGCTGGCATATCACATTAACAGACTGCTCTGCATCCACCCAGTCTTTGTGACATGTACAGAGTCTTTTGCTGAAGTCGTCACATTATTACAAGAATATCTCTTTTGGAACGTCTGAATTGCTATGTTGAAATGTTTAACGTGTTTAATTCGTGCTATTTTTGTTTCCATTGTTTGTTAGGCCAAGCCTTGTGAGGAAGCGAGTATGGTTTGGAGTTTTTAATGACATCCACCCCACTAAATGCGTTTAAACCTTTGTACCACTTTTGTCATAATGAAATGTCAAATTAGGATGAATAGAGTGTAAATTAAGGGTTCTTCCTAAGAGTATTTCCAGTGTCTTATTTTAAATTTGGAAGAATTGCTATAAATAATAAGTGGCTACTTTAAAGAAATTAGTAGCTGTAACAGTCATTTAGTCCGGTGTTTGTAGTAACTTGTTCCCCCACGAGAACCTTCAAAATCTTATTCTACTGAATAGCAGCTCACTCACTGTGTCCTGTAGGATAGTTTTGTCTGTACTGTTGCTGTTTAAAAGTCATGTTTATTAGAGCATTGTTAAGATCAGTCTGTATGGCTGGTGTGTAACTATCATCACATGAATCAGTTGTTAGCAATCTTTCTAAATATGATGGTAATAAATTTGTTGGAAGAGAATCCTGTATCACACTGACTAATACCAATTAATTGGATTTTAAAAGTGGGTTTCTTTGAGATCTAAGACAGTCAAAAAGTAGTTGCTCAAAGAGACACCAAGGCTGTTGAATGCTACAGCAGTGTCCTAGTATCGTATCTTTAGATTTATATAGCACCTCTCTCAGCACTGAAACTCCGGGAAAAGAAACGCCTTTAAAGAGTGAGAAGCCAATGGAGAGAGTCCAGTCATTAGTCCTAAAGTCCTTAATGACGGAGGAACGTCATTCCGGGTAGATGGACCCACAACCGCCCTGTGTTGGGCCAGGGCAGTCTTAGTCCTAAGCACAAAAGATTAAGGTCCTAGTGCATTGGGAATAGACGTTTCTATCTTCAGATCTGCAATATATTCGTTAACAGGATTATTTATATAATTATTGTCCAATTACAGAAACCATGTTTATCGAGAACACAAGCAGACATTCTGATCTGCTACTCATGCACATCTAAATAGCTCTTAAATATACAATGTGTTGCTGGACTTGACTACCAATTTCAATGCAGACGACCCAAAGGTTGTCCTCTCCAATGATGTCATTATCGAATACCAAGTAAAAAGGTCAGGGAGGAGGAAATTTTGGGGATATGGGGGACATCATCATCATCATCATGAGCGGGAAACTCAGAAGGCATTGAAGAAGAATGAAGGCTAATCGGTTAAATAAACTGGTGAAAGTTTAATACAAAATCAGCAATTATTTCACTTTTTGTGCTACAGGCAATTATCCAATAAATGAATCATCGGGTGACATTTCGTTGGCAGTTCATTCGGCCGCAGACCAATTTCAAAAGACAAACATCAACGGCTCCTACATTCCATTGGAACGAAATTAAGAACTTATTTCCAGTTCCTGCTTTGGCAAATCATTCTATGGACTTTCCCAACGATTCTGACCAAGACAGATGAAATAAATCCCTAAAATGCAGGTGAGGAGAGTTGCCCTTGGAAATGCAAACAGCTGGCGCCACTTAACATCAACAGTAATCTCAAAGCAGGCAAATTGTACAATAGCGCTATGACCTACATGATCGCCCATCTTCCTTCATATCACCCCACTTTCCTACTTTTCCACCTGGAAAACCCAACACTTGGTTAGGAAACGTCTCTCTCATACAAGGATGGTCATTTTTACCAGCAATTCAGTAGAGATTAACGCAGGAAATGGGTCGTTCCTCTCTCACCGACATATCCCAAGTCCCAACTCAAAGAACAGTTAATGATACTAGCAACGAATTGGCGACAAATACACAGCAAAACTGTGACCAGATTAAAATTAAATCTTTAGCAATCATTCTCACCAAAGAAGAAAAAAGACTACGGCTTCGTGCATCGATAACTCGTGAAAGTCCATTTCGACACACGTACTTCGTGCATAGGAATAAATATGCGTTTAACCTCAATTATGGAATTGACAAGCGCGTGGCGTGGAAGTTGGTCCGTTAGTTGGGCGCGTTCCTTAGCTCTGATCCGATCTTGTAGCTGAGTAACTTGTTCCAGTCAATCTTGGTGCGCGTGATCGGCAGCTGCCGGCGCAAAGCCTTGAACGTCGTGTCCGACATCGTCTTGTAGTTCTCAGAAATGGCCGTCTGGTTATAAAATCCAACAACATCGAGTTTAGCCAAAGTCAGAATTCATCAGAAGTCAATGCCTTTCGTAAGAAACCGATGAACAGGATTGCAGAAATTTAATTAATCATTGATCAGATTCATTATTTTAATGAATTTACCAACGTTTAGGCTGATGTACATAACGCTTACACTTCAAAGTATCTGTTCTTTACTATTAAAGTAATTTATAGAGCACCTGTAATAATCGGGGACATTCTCTAAGCTAGCCTAAAAGAGGAAAACTGTTAACAGGAAACTACATAACGCACCAATGACACTTTATTACAAGATAATTCCTGCATACCTATCAATATGTGTGGCTACACAATTACTGGCGTTTCAAAGTTAATAGTGAATAAAAAAAGTCCTGTTTATTCAATCTGTGAGCCTTGCACATAAGATGCTGCATTGCTGACAGTTCAGGTTCAGCCATTCAGAAAATCTCAAAGATAAATTTCATCTAACAACTTCTGTAAGTCCATTCACATCATACACAACTAATGAATAGCATTTCAGTAATCTATATAGTAATCTATATAGTAATCTATATAATAATCTATATAGTAATCTATACAGTAATCTATACAGTAATCTATATAGTAATCCATATAGTAATCTATATAGTAATCTATATAATAATCTATATAATAATCTATATAATAATCTATATAGTAATCTATACAGTAATCTATATAATAATCTATATAGTAATCTATATAGTAATCTATATAATAATCTATATAGTAATCTATATAGTAATCTATATAATAATCTATATAGTAATCTATATAGTAATCTATATAATGATCTATATAGTAATCTATATAGTAATCTATATAGTAATCTATATAATAATCTATATAGTAATCTATATAGTAATCTATATAATAATCTATATAGTAATCTATATAGTAATCTATATAATAATCTATATAATAATCTATATAGTAATCTATATAGTAATCTATATAATAATCTATATAGTAATCTATACAGTAATCTATATAGTAATCTATATAGTAATCTATATAATAATCTATATAGTAATCTATATAGTAATCTATATAGTAATCTATACAGTAATCTATATAGTAATCTATATAATAATCTATATAGTAATCTATATAGTAATCTATATAGTAATCTATATAATAATCTATATAGTAATCTATATAGTAATCTATATAATAATCTATATAGTAATCTATATAGTAATCTATATAATAATCTATATAGTAATCTATATACTAATCTATATAGTAATCTATATAATAATCTATATAGTAATCTATACAGTAATCTATATAGTAATCTATATAGTAATCTATATAGTAATCTATATAATAATCTATATAGTAATCTATATAGTAATCTATATAATAATCTATATAGTAATCTATATAGTAATCTATATAGTACCTGTCGAATAATCATGGCCGTCTGATCAAAATTTGGATCAAGCATAGGTGGACACTTGCTCCTGGCTTTGAAGGAGACAGATGGACAAAATAGGGTTTTGGGGGCAGGTAAAAAAAATTCCACAAGCACGATTACAGCAATAAGAATGAAGAGTGGAAAACACTATAAAAAAAGTAAGAATATCTATGAAATATTTTACAAAATTTTGGGGAATATAAGCAGCTTTGTCCTTCCACCTCATATTTTGAAGAGGACTGTCCCATCCTGTCCCCCTAAGTCTGTGCCCTGGCTTCAAGCAAGATCATGGCTAGAAATGACACTGCAGTACAGTTACGAGACTTTAAAGATGTCCGCTGTGACGACACTCCAAATGCAAAGACAAGGCAAGCTTAATACTTTGGTAAGTAATGAGTTACAGAGTCCATCTACAGCACAACTGATACAAATGTAAAACTACATTACCTGATATTCATTCTCTGCGTTTGACACAATTCGACAAAAGTCCTTGGCCACCTGCGCCTCACTCTGTCATCAAAGAAATCACATCCAATGAGAACGACAACGTCACACCACAGAATGACCAAACGCAAGGGCTTAGAATTGATTTATCAATCAGCATTTTAACCACAACCATCAGTTCATCAAGAATAGTCATGCCCTGTTTTGAACTGTGAATAAAAATTAAGAAGCGTCAGTTGAAGGATTGAGCCTTCAAAAACACTGAACTAACTAAATATGAAAATCACCTTTTTATCTAAGGACAGTGTTCTATTGAATTTTTTTCCAAGTACCCAGACTAGAGACCTAAATACCTTCCAGCTCCATTTATTTTTCTACCAATAGTCCATCCATATGCCTTCCGTGCTACCAATGTCCTGGAGAAGCAGAGCTACAGTGTTGCCTCATTTATATGCTACAGGTTTATATGTACCATTCTGTGGTCTTAAGTCTTCCCCCCCCCAGTAGATGGCAGCTAAACAAGAACTTGTGTCGTCGCATTGTACAACAACTGACATTCAGCACTAAATATTGACTGCAACCTTAATAATAATAAAAATAATGGAGCCTTTGATAATAATAAAAATGGAGCCTTTGGTAATAATAATAAAAATAATAATGGAGCCTTAATAAGCAGCATGTTGGGGATGAGAACTGCTAACACAGTTCTAGATTTAACTTTAGTTTCCTAGAGCCTGAGAGATCATTTCTACCTCAGGCAAAAATTTAAAAAAATAATAATAACTATGGAGCCTAAAATGAGATGAATGACTAAAAATGCCAGTTGAATAAAAATCATTCTTCTTTAGAGCAGAAAGAGAGAAGAATCTATCATTGACTGACCGTAACATTCAACGTCTCCTGGACTTCTTTCGAACTGACCAACTGGACATTTCCATCCTCGTAATAATGAACCTGTGACAACAAAGACACTCATCATCATCAGCAGCAGCAGCAGCAGCAACTCCCAACGCAAGGACATGCTTCATACGTTCCCAAAAGCCATGCTTCACTGGAGAATATGTCATCCAGTCCAAATGATATTTGGAAGTAATGGCCAATAGCAACACTAAACCAAACCTTGCAACTTCCATATTGTAATTGAACATTTATATAGCGCCACTCCGAGATACCCCTGAACCATATGTACACATGTTGCATCAGTGGTTTCAGCTGCAAGTAGGTTGTCAAAATTTCATCAGGATTCATATAATTTTGGCACTAGGTCAGAATTCAGGGAAGGTCATTATCCAGGTTAGGTCAGAATTCAGGGAAGGTCATTATCCAGGGCAGGTCAGAATTCGGGGAAGGTCATTATCCAGGGCAGGTCAGAATTCGGGGAAGGTAAATCCAGCATCAATTACATAACAGGTGTTTTGTACGTTGTAGATTCTATCACTGAATGAGGCGGCTGTTGTATTCCTTGAATAAAGAGATGTTCAGTCTACCTGGACTTTGAGAATGCCAGTTAATTCTGCGGAACCACTTCCTCCTCCCTCTGGCAGAGTAACCGACCACTGCGAACGCCAACGACCATTCCTACACAAACATCAACAACAATGCACCGTTCTCACTAATGACCGATGAAGTACTTCAACAGTTCACAGATATATGGGTAAAACTGAACGCATATTTGACTTGGGTTGGTGGGACAAACAAGTTTATACACACCCTTTGCATGGGTGTAAAATTCATAAGTGGGTGTGATATGCGCAAACAGGTGTAAAATGCATGAACAAGTGTAAAGTGCATGAAAGCGTGTGATATGCACGAATAGGTGTCAAATGAATAAGTAGATTAAAAATGTATGATTGGGTGTAAAATGCATGAGTTGGTGTAAAATGCATGAGTGGGTGTAAGACTAATGGAACTGTTTTGGGCATAACAGATTGTAGAGATATACACACAAAACATTACCATAGAAATGAATAGTATTTGGTAAAAGCAACAACAGCCTTCCTCCTCCTCCTCTTCACTTTCATCCACTTACCAGAAGTTCTTTGGACTGAACTGGTGGCTTTCAATGCATGCCACAAGAGCCACCCCCTCGGCAGTCGACGTTCCGTAGACTGTGGCCACTCCGTGTTTGAATTGACTGTGGACGTATTCCAGGAACGGAGCCTCAAGAGTCGAGCGCCACGACTCGGCCGTCGCGTCAACATTTGCCGGTCGATACTCGCTCGCCTCCTTACGCAAATGATCGTATCTAAAGAGAAGAAAAGAGCGGATCAACCGAGTACATCTGGATTCAGATGTCACACTAAGTTATTGTAGTAATTTCAGGGACGTATTTACCTGTAAGCGTACTAGGTGCGTGAACAGGGTCCCAAATCTCATAGGGTCTCCAGTTCAACTTTGTGGAGTTTTGGACACGATAGGTTAAACAACACCAGAGTCTCCGATTCAGGGTACAAATTCAGAAGGGCTCTAAAAGCGTTTGCGCCTAGCACCGTTTTTTTTAAACAAGAGTCATTCAGATAGAAGGCCGAGTTTTACAGTTGATTCTGAGAGATTAAATTTCAGTTTCCACTTTAGTTTGTTTCTTTTGAACACCTGATAAATAAGTTAGCAAGTAAGTAAGACACCGACCGGAATGACTGCTTAGAGTGTGGATCGAGATAACGTCCTCCGCCCAAATCACCATGTTGAGTTATCAACACCTTCAACAACACAATACATAACTACAGCGTAAGAACACTTATCACGAAACATCAGAATAACTAAAGCCAGATGGAAAATGGGTAAACAAGCATCATACCAACTCTATGTTCTATGCCTAGATGCATCATTTTCAAACAAACTGTGGAACATCTGATTCAATGAAATAAAATTGTCATCAAATGATGTAGATAATTGATTTGTGTATATCAGTCTGTTCTCAAGGACCACTTACAAATTATGTGTCTTGTTCACAGGCCCACACTGAAATTATGCCACTGGCACACTGTGGCTATTATTATTATTATAGTTTAAAATGTAATTGCAATATTATAATAAATATTTAACTGTACTATAAGAACTATACAACTACAACTTCAGTATAACAAACTTTATTACAATCAGTATTTTACTTATTTACTCTTAATTTTAATAAACGCTTAAACTTTAAAGTTAAACAACTATATGTTTCTGATTTTAAAAAAAAACATAAATTTTAGGTTCTTGCTCACGGACCACCGGACAGATGGCCACGGACCACCAGAGGTCAGTTGAGAACCTCAGAAATTCCTGTTCGCACACCTCTTTAGACCTAATCATTGTTTATCATGCTTTTAAGAAGTCTATAATAGGTTCTATGTAAAGGTTTAGGTAACACATTGATCAGGAAGTTATGAAGGTAAGAATCAAGGCAACTAAGCCCCCCTTCTCTCTCTCTTGCTCTCTCTCTAACACTCTTTTGTAGCCACAGAAAATGAATTCGTCATAAAACGATCTCTAGATAAGGGTGTGATTGTCATGATCTTGATGGGGCACTATATAAATTTTCACAGATTGATATGGCTTAAAAAGCATAATTAAAACAAGTTACTCCTCCACTTCCTGTCTAAATAGGTGCAAGGCAAAATAGAGACACAGAAGGGGGGTTCATAACAGACGAACCTGTTCATCAGATCCATCAATCGTACATGGGGTGAATTGATCTTTGTTATACTGACCGAACGACCTAAGACAACAGATAACAATCATGGTTATACAACAAACACTGCTGGAAATTGAATGAACTCAGCTGGCAAACTAACGAATAAGGGAGGAGATACTGCCGGTAGGGGTTTTCAATGGAGAACGAATGACCCACTAGCAGCCAGTTCAGAACCATAGCGGTGGGGGAGTTTGAGAGTCAGAGCTGTAGGCTACTGTTTGTTCCCTATTATATCGCAATATGACTTACACTTCGGTATGGAGTGTTGACGCTGCATTGCGATACGTAGCACATAATAATGAATAACGTGAATAGTTCTGTTATATTACAATCTACAATATTTTTCTAAGAATGCCAATAAAAATCGATAATCGGTTTTAAATCGGTTTATAAATTCGAAAACCGGTTTGCTCCAAAACCGATATCAACAACCCTAATCTTGATAGACCTCATCCTAAATTATGTATAATATAATACAATACCAATTAAAATCTCCTAATAACCGATTTCAACTAACAAATCTTGTTGTGTCTCCATTGTCACTGCTGTACAGGAAACATCAGACAAATGAATGGCCAATGGCACACGATGAACAGAATGCATTCAATTTTACTGCAACCAACATTTCTTAAGTATGCTGCAACAACCCTGTTGTTAAGTCATAAAAGAAGCAATAACAATACTGCCCTCATAAGAAAGAACCACGTATCTGCCAAAAGCTCATTTTGAGATAAATGCAAAAGACTAAATTGCTTTCTGCCAAGTTGATAACATATTTATATTCTTTGTTGTTCTTAACCATTATCTGTAACAAGTATCCGCCATTTTTTCGGAGATTTTTTTATACGATTTTCTCTCATTAATATTGATAATTAGCGATTATGTGTTTTTACTTAGTACCGACCACTGATGATATCAAGCCAATAATTCTTAAGAACAATGCATCTGCAAAAAAACTTATTTTAAAGTGGAATTATTCAACAATAATAAGCTACTTACAATTGAGATCAAATGTAATGTAAACCAAATATTTACATAGCGCCGCTCGATTCATCGCATGTATATGGCGCCGCTCCAAATAAGCAGCGTTCTCAACGGGCGTCTGTGCTTGGGTAAGAGAACAGGAAAATCTTAAGGCGTATCCGAAACAGGCAAGGTGAAACGGTGAGTAATATAATGTAACCAAACATTTATATGGCGCCGCTCGAATCAGTACCTTTAAATGACACATTTATATGGCGCCACTCGAGTCAGCTGCTCTCTCAGCGGGCGTCTGTGCTAGGAAAAGAGGACAGGAAAATCCTAAGGCGTCTCCGAAATAAAATAAATGTAATGTAACCAAACATTTATGTATCGCCTCTCGAATTGTATAAAAATAATGATACAGCCAAGGCGCGAAAGAACCCACAATATTGAAGGGATAAGGATTCAAATCCTTTATTCTTAGCCTGATTGGAAGAACTGAGGAACACCTGTGTAAAAATACAGTGACCATAATAATAAAACTAAACTATAAGTATTAATATTGTTTAGGGGACCCCCCTTAAGAGAGCGAATGACCCGCTGGCCAGGGGCTTCTACGTACAGCTAAAAGCCTATGTAATACAACGAAACACGACTTATGCAGAACAGTATGCAAAAGTAATGTCAATAGAGAAATGACTAAACTAAAAGAAAATAAAAAAAACAGCAGGCTGCTTAGCCAGCAATGAAAATAAAATTAAGAGAAAACCAGACAATATAGATATTTTGGACTAGTTAAACACACAAAAGGCTGATTATGAGAAGTTAGGACACTTAGTCTAGTTGACAAACCGGTAACTGGATAGATGGATGTGTTAAATCTGCGTCCGTATACAATACAATGCAATACAATACAATACAACTAGGCATTTAAAAAGTGCTTTGACAAGACAAGTCTTACACGAAAGCGCTGTGTAGGCCTAGAATATAGACGGCAGATATCAAACTTACATAAATTAATCACAACAATTACAGAATAATTTCTATTTCTTTATTCGCATCGCGTCTTAATGATTGTTTAATATTCTGGGTCGTAATATCTAAAATCTGTGAATCACGCTATGTCGTACTAGCAAGAAACAACGCAAGTGCAGATGCGTTGTTCTTCCTTAGTATTAGAGGCCATGTCTGAAGATATGTGGAATTAAAAAGTACTATATCTCCATGATTAATTGAGATAGAAGTTTCATACTTCCTACCAAGGTGTAAGATCATCATAGCATGCTAAACCTGCATCTAACTCAAAACGGCAAAATTTTCAGTTACGAGGTTCCTTCTTATGAGGGCAGAATACCCAGGGTAGAACAACCGAGGAGTGACCTTGTCAATGTTCCCTCTACGCTGCACATGCGCGCGCGAGCGCACGGGCCGTGGAGCGAGCGCACACAGGAATTTAGTGTGCGCACACAATTTATGGGAAAATATACATTGTTATACATGTCACGATTTTGAATATGAAACTAGATAAATCGAGTCTCCTTGCCGTCTGCGACCTTCCTTACTTCAGATACTTTGGTTCCGTGGCTGATGCATCCTCTCATTTGTCTTTAGACAAGGAACTTTCCTTATGTTATCAGAACTTATCACCATAGACTTTTAGATATGGTCGAAATTTAACTATCATCACATTCAGCTAGGACCTGCACACAAAATTGTAAACCATTTATAAAATGTTGCACACACAAAATTTCTTGTGCAAAATAAGAGGAAACATTTGACCTCACCACGGTAGAAGAACAGAGGATTGACCTTACCCAGACACTTCGTCCTTCAGAAGAGCGTCATTGTTGAGCAGAACTCTCACATCTAATGATAACACAAAACAGATCCACAACTCTGAAATCTTAGCACAGCAAACTATCCCACTTCTTTACAATGCTAACAGACTTTCTACCTCTGCCCTTCCACCCTCTGCCCTTTCATCTTGCCCTTCCACCCTCTACTCGTCCACCCTCTGCCCTTCCACTATTTTGAAAGGCTACATCAAATACACACTTTCAGAAGTTATCAGTAATTAGCGAGACCTTAAAGACATCATATGGTCATTAGAACTGCTTTCCTCACCATTACCTAAATATTGCAGACCATGTTATCTGCAGGTGCCTCCAGATGGTAAGTCTCTGGGCTGAACTACAGCAGAACTAAAACAACTATCAACAGTTCTCTTTTACCATAGTAGACAAAATGAAAGGAAGTCTCACCACTTACAATGTAAAGTCAATTGCCATCAAGACATTTGACAGATCAGAATAAGCTTGATGAATGGGGGTCTCTGTGCCTGATGATAACCCACCTTTTCAGATAGTGGCGACGCTGCATGGAAGCAAAATATGCAATTGCGTACCAAAATTTTCCAAAATAAATAAAAAATCACAAATAATATTTCAACAAAAATGTTTACCAAAATAAAAAATTAAAATATTTAACCAGATAATTTGTAAATATAATGAAATTTTCAAATTCGCATGAACATACTTACTTACGGTGTAGGCTACTGATACTTTCGATATATAAGCGAAAGATAGTCATTATTTTTTAAAAGAACATCTTGCATGGAACATACGTATTGCCGCTATTGCGTACCAAATTTTCAAAGCAGCGCCGCCACTATTTTAAAATATCAAATGGCTGTCATCAATAATTGTTGACTCGCATACAGATCCATTTTCTTCAACTATCTTAGCTGTGCTACAGTGCTATATAAACCAAACCATTAATGTTGCTATAATAATTAAGATATTTGCTTGTTTTCATTGTAAAAACATAATCAACAACTGAATCAATTTCACAGTCGATTTAAAACTGAAGACAGCTCTGTATTGTAGCGCTCGTGAATAAGCTGGTGCCCTGTGTTTGGCTTGCAAGTGGCCCTTTAGAAATTTGGAGATTACGATTACTGTTTAGATCTGATGATACTGACCATTGAAGACTTCATTAAACTCTCCAGGTGGGGCATGGAGAATAAAATCAGACACAATTTTCGCCTGCAGACAATAAAACCACTGGTCAGAACATTTCACAATTCATCCAATGATCTAATAGTTTTAAGGCTCACCAAAGATATGAGAAGAAGAGCAAAAACAATTGTATATATTGTATATATTGCTCAAATGGTGATAAATTGAATTTCGCCGGAAGTAGCTGGAGTTTTAACAAAAATCTAAAAATTGCTATGAGCTAAGTTTATAATAATCTGCTTCCATTTAGTTCCACCAACTAAAGCGTCGTACGTTTTATTTTAGAAACTCAAAAGAAAATTATTAAAAGATTAAATTGCTGCTTGACTAACTTTTAGAACATAAAACGAAATGCTATTATTTACGAGTATTAATCATCACGCCCACTGCACCCACCCAGTCAGTACAAAGATTACGTCCGCTTAGAACGTTTTTTCTTCTTGTCAGAAGCAAGTCGCAATTTTCCATAACATAAAAATATTAACAATGTTCCTAACCAATTAAAATACCCAAATATCACATGTACAAAATTTTAAAGAGTTTTTCTTACCCGATCCGAATCGCAAATTCCATCATCTACGTCCGCCATTATCGACTTCTTCAACATACACCGCCAGCGAAAGATGGAAGGAAGGAACAGACGAATTATGCTAGTAACCGCTACTACTGCTGGAAACTCCTAAATATGCTAATAACAAATAGTTTTTCTGGGGCCAAAAATTTAATAATTAAAATAGCGATGAAATTTCTGCGGACAAAAATTTCGTTATATTAAAGTTTATAATGTAACTATTGTCATTCCTTTCTGTCAGTTAATCCTGCTGATGTCATTACCGTGAATCCGTGATAGCAGGTCTACGTGAATGGTCAAGGTCGGCAGGTATTAGTGACATGAGTCTACTTTTCCAGAACAATCGTCGTTCAAATAAATCATAATAATTAACATTTATTGTTGTGCCGATTCCGGGTCGAGAGATTCACACATGACGCGGCGCTTACCGGTTTGGTAAATAGAAAGTCTCCTACTTGAACAAGCGGTATAATGGATATAACACTCATATAGCCATAAACGATCTGTTGACTTGGCTTAGTCTGGCCAGACCCCTCCTTTTGTATGGGTTCTTCAAAGGAAGTAGTGTTTTTTATCAGTCAGTTTTTACAAGTGTAATTAGCATAACATAAAATAACAATACGCCAGTCTCTCTTTATGGAGTATATATTATTTCTATGATCAATGTGAAATTAAATGTTCAGTTACATTATTTGTGAGTCTGTCAAAAATGTTTGATCAAATCAGTGATAATCTACGCATAAAATTAAAAATAATGGACGCCGTCCATGAGCGTCCATGCAACAGTGCAATACCTCTATATGCGTTTACAAACTTTATTTTACAACTTCCAAAACGATGCCAGCGCCTAAGGCCCCTTGTCGAAAATTTCACAAAAGAAACCAATCCTATGTAGGCCTACGCTTTAAAATTACAACAAATATTTCACCAACAAATAATTGACGACTAAATAATGGTTGATGGACAAAAAGCCTATATATAGCGAATGATAACAAATTCTATTTTTGCCCATTGTATTTCGTTAAATAGAAGTTGGATTGATAATAATAATGTCTGCAAATCCAGCTTTGGGTTCAGCAAGAACCATTTTTGTCAATTCAACTTCTATTTAGGCAAATATACTTTTCAATGATCCAACTTTTATTTCTGTAAGCATCACATAAATAGCCTCTGTTTTAGAAGAATTTCGTTCACCCATCCAACTTCTGTTCCAGCATCATAAACATCACCAATCCAACTTCTATTTTAACGAATACAGCGGACCACAGTGCACGAACCATTTGTCGTCGAATAATATGTCGGTGCTCTGCCTTTGCCATCTTCAGTTCTTAACTTTTTGACACTAGGGGCCGTCAGTAGTTATATTCGTTGCTATCTGGTGCATTTAATCTATATACACCTATAATCACATCAACTCAACCAATAATTTGGTTATAGTCGCTTAGTACTTAGGTTATAATATTAACCTAACTCATAAACAGTCAAAAAAACCTAGCCACATGTGGCTGTTTTGCCCTGGGGCAAACTGGTATCAAAATAAACTAACCATCTAGCGTTGCAAAAGCCAGACAATCGACACATTTATCCATGCAACGAAGACGCTATATTAGCCTCAAGCAAAAAGAATATTACCAGTTCGTCTGTCAATGTCTATCTATCTGTCTATGTCTGTCCATGTCTGTCTATGTCTATTTCATATTTCTCTGCAAGTATTCGTTGTTGCTGACATCCATTTGACGGCGATGGGTACGAACAAGTGATTTCCACTGTGTTGGGTCATTGTTCTGCTTTCAGTGTTAGTCTAAGTGACATAGTGAGTAGGTTCTTTATAATAAAAACACATGTCATAATCAGCTTATTCGTTGCCTCTTCGAGCGTCTCTAACCCACGTGAACTCTAATTCTAATCGATAGGCGTTATCGAGAACATCGACAAGGGTTCGAATCTTCCTGACGTACTCGTAGACATTCGTTCGTCAGGAAAAGCCACCTCGTGATCGCCGGTTTCACTCAGCAATTAATTATTTCTTAATTCAATAAGTTTTCTTCGAGTATTCCATTGTATATTGTGATGGCATTTCTTTAAGTGAAAAAAGGGAAAAATATTTTCTTTCATTTTATATACGCAAGAAAATATTTTTTTCCTTTTTGTTCAATAATGACTCATCATCGAAACTGATGAGTCATCGAAACTTTTGGAAATTCCCACGACATTTGACCTATAGGTGGATCTTCTAATCAAAGCCTAGCCCTGTGCATGGTGGGTGGCTTTTGCAACGCTAGAACGCTAGATTTATTTTATACCAGCTTGCCCCAGGGCAAAACAGCCACATGTGGCTAGGTTTTTTGCCTGTTTATGAGTTAGGTTAATATTATAACCTAAGTACGAAGCGACTATAACCAAATTATTGGTTGATTTTATGTGATTATAGGTGTATATAGATTAAATGCACCAGGTTGTAACGAATATAACTACTGCCGTCCATAAATGACGTCACGCGCCTATGGGGAGGGTCACAAATTTGTGACGATGTGTGACAACGGGGAAAGGGGTCGACGAAATCTGACGTCACATCAAAATACGTAACTTTATTAAAACCTTACACTCATTTAAACAAGTTCCATTTAATTAGCAGTAGTTGTTACCACAATTAAACAACACTAATTATGACTATGATAGTCTTTCATCCTGAGGAATGCATAAGATTGTGATCATTAGGCCTATATTTCTCCTCTCCCCTCCATTTTTCTTCGTCCTACTATTTTAATTTCAAATATTTTACTGCTATAAAGTTTTTTTGATAATTATAAGAAAATTTGCATTACATTCTGGACATCTGATTTGATTTTGGGAGGGGGTCTGGGCCCTGTGACGTGACGTCATATTTGAGGGTTCAGGGCATTTGTGGTGACGTGTGACAAAGAGGGAAAGGGGTCAAGAATCGTCCAAAATTGCGTGACGTCATTTTTGGGCGGTCCCTAGCGTCCAGGCACTTTTTACACTTTAAGCACTGGATAGATATCAAAAATGGCTTCAAGAATAAGCACCATATGAAATGCTGCTTCATCTCCCATTCTGAGTTCTTCATGATTCAGATGATCATTGCAGAAGCAGACAACTGTTCGTATTACGCTTGACAAAGTATGTGAGACTCATCTAACCACACCTTTTGTTTCACTGAACTCAAGTATTATAAACCACACATAGAAAACTATCAAAACCACATATTGAATATTGTCAATTCGTCCACATTGTCTTACTTCAACATTTTCTGTTACTATATTATGCGATCGAGTATAACCTCTTGGAAGTGGCTTAGACTGCCAGACATAGACGGATCTTGACTTATATTCGTGTCTATTGGATTCATCGGTATCAGCAGTTTCATCACTATCTGGACCAGTCTCATCATCTCGTTCATCATCATCGTCAATCTCAGCGTCGTATATAGGCTACTCATCATCAGAAACATATGAAAGTTGATCTCTATAGACGTTGGCATCTCATCACACTCACTGTAACCGCTGTCAATGTCTGAACTGTCTCGGACAGTATCATAGTTAGTACTCAGTCTTGGGCACTAAATCTATTTGGTCATTTAGATGTGCTAATTGTTGCTCAAAGACTTAGCAACAAAGTCAAAAGAGCGATTTGAGAAAATATAATATTTTAAAGAGTTATTCAACAAATAATACGCAGAGGAGCCTGACCCCCTTGTTCGGATTAGGGTTAACATTGATGTAATGATATCTTTGAAATTGCCAAATGCAAAATTACGTGAAGTAGTGCAGTGGACCACTAGTAGGCCTATAAATACAACGTCGCATCAACTACAGTAAGCTAGGCTACAACAGAACTGGTCGTACTCATACGGAGCCAGTCTGGAGCCTGGATAAACAAGGATGGTGACGAAAATTATCTTCCCTATGAAAAAATATCCTGGAATTTAATTTATTTAGCTACGCAGATATTATAGTCACAACAGCCAGAGGAATGGCATCATCGGACATGTGAACCTGCCTAAGAGGTAGAGAACCTGAAGAGAACACTGAAATATTATTGGCAATTGCCCTCCCAACTAGGACAATTGCCCCGGTTAGACCATAAGCTCGCCCAAACTATATATGCGTACATACATAAATACGTACGTACATGCATGCATACATAAATACATACATACATGATATATACATAAATACATGCCTACATACAAACATAATATATGCATACATACATGCCTACATACAAACATGTATGTACGTATGTATGTATATGCATGCATATATACATACATATACATGAACATACATGCATACATACATACATGCTTGTATGTATGCATATATAGATATGCATGCCTACAGATGTACACAGATGCACATGTACATACATACATATATACCCATACATACAAACACACATGCATACATGTATGCATGTGTACGTACATACATGCATAAATGCATATATGGGGCATTTGTCTGTGGGGGTAAATGTCCTAACCAAAATGGGGGGCAATTGTCCGGGGAGGGCACTTGTCCAGGGGAGGCAATTGTGGGGTGGCAATTGCCCTCTCACTGGTATTCCAAGGACTCGTCTTTCACCTCGTAATACTCTTGAAATCATTCTGTGGTTTGTCACTTTTAAATTAAAAAAATTAATGATTTAAAACCAGATTACATCGGTCGGCTGTTTTTAAGCGTCTTATCATATTTCCAGGTTGTCAGACAAAGATAGTCTCGATCGATTGATACTAGTTTATATCATTGAAGTTTTCATGTATGGTTAGATTGGCATTGGAAAGCATCACATTTCAGCAACTATCATTTTGCTTACTTGCAAAAGCACTAATCGAGCACACCACCTTAGTCTTCTAACTACACCAATAAACATCTATGTATGCCATCCTATTCGGAGAGGGATAGAGTTATTATTTGGCTAGAATTCCATTCCGACTCATTTTGGCCCAAATCAAAAGAATTTAACAACAGAGTCCGACACACAAGGAATGATTTTTTTTCTATTAAAAATATTATACTTTTTGATGTTTATAAGTAACATCATATGTGTTTGTCCATGTGTAATTTGATAAAGATCTGTTAAAATTTAAAATAATTATATTTTTAACTTTGTGACTCATCATGTCCTCCAACTAAATAAAAGTGGCCCTAAGTCGAAATAGGTTGGGAAGCACTGATCCAGAGGTACATCCTTTGCGAGATGACATTGTTGTCTCCTGTTTAAGTGAAGATTTCCATACTTCAAATGCATGGAAATGTTGGAAAATCAAGTAGTGAGACAGAGATCCGAAATTAAGCAAAGATCCCAAAATAAGCAAATATTCTACCACAGTGATATCTTCAGAATCGTTCCTCACTCTGACAAATCAATCTACGATAGGTTATGTTTTAATCAAGCCACCTGCATCCAGAGAGTATCATGTAAAACACTAATTTGGTTCAGCGTCGAAACTAAAATAAGTTGAAGAACTAACAGACAAAACTGAAAAGGTGAAAGTTCAATCGATTTCCTTGTGTAAACAAAAACCACATAAAGTGATTCCATTAAATTCTTTGAAAATATAAATCAAACAATTCTCAACTAATAACCATTTCATCAAGAAGTAAATCAAAACATAAAACGAGAAATATCAGCAAGTTCCAAAACAGAGAATTGATCCAAAGGCCAGCAGACAACTCCACAGAAGTTGACGAGTAGATTTAAACATGACAGTATTAACTTTTAAAGTTTCTGTTGTTTCAACTTGATTCGGCAAGAGATGGAGAGACACAGAAGTAAATTTGCAATTTAACAAACATAAAAAAATTGAACAAAAACCACAAAAATGATTGATTCGACCCTGCAGTTTTAAGGCGCTTGAGAAGAGGCATTTCGTGCGAAATAGACGAAACCAATGGAATGCCTCCAACTCTGACAATTCTTCTGAAATGCGAGAATAATTTCAGTCTTTTGTATTAGAAGCTTCTTTTTCAACTCCCCAGACAACATCAACAACAACCTCTTAAAATGCAGACAATAAAGTTTCCAGCAACCTCGGTTGGGTGATTTGACGACTCATTTTGGCCCAAATCAAAAGAATTTAACAACAGAGTCCGACACACAAGGAATGATTTGATGATGTTGAAAGAACTACTATCAGAGCAACCAGAAAGTGGCAAATCAAAGCACAACACACTGGAAATACCGTTGTCTGGGTAATGACAGGGAAGACAGGACCTTCGTTACCTTAAACCACCAACCACTACCTTCATCTTACAATACAACCAGAATACACATATCAAAGTGACTCAAGATCCACTTGGTTTAACTCCTGACAGAAGCAGAGCATGACCTCAATCACAAATGTCAACATTCAACCAAATATCAAACCAAGTATCACCAAATTTCTAATTGCATTCCCTCGTGGTTCACCTATTGGACCGCAACACGCACACACTCTGAAAGATTATTCTCTTTTTACTTTGTAGTAACTGCTTACATGTAATTGCCTGAAATATCTGCCGTAAACATCACAAACTAATCTTTAAAGTTGAGAGCAGCTGCAGTGAAGTTATGTCATCGACATTAGTCCTTTCTCTCATCTTTCATTTGATTAATAAATTCCTCTGAACCTACAACTAATTGCGAATAAAATGAAAAAGCAGAAAAGTCTACATTGATTTGGCCAAAGACACAGAACTAGGAAAAAGAATACTAACTATCAACAGACATTCACTGAAAACTGCCACAAAGGCAGAACAGCGCCACATTCACAACACAAATCCCGACCGACAAAGACGACGTATCTTCATGTCTAGATGCGCCTGAATTTGGCCGATGCTAGCGATAATGTTGTCGTCATTTAAGTGAAGGTGAGTCCGGCTTCGTTGTAAGAGTTGAAGATCTTAGCAACGGAGCTGATGTAAGCGGCCGAACGAATGTCCAGACCGAGGTCGTACTGCACGGCGAGCAACATGATTTGCTAGTAAAACATTCAACACATTCATCATCAATGCTAAAAATATATTGTAATTTAATTGCAAACTGACAAACCACAGTATGATTACAAGCACAGTATGAACAAACGAAAAGTTATTACAGGAGTAAAATTTAATGGTCGGCAGCCATGCAACACGCCCATTACGTTATACATGTAACTTTAACCGCCACCTGGTGAAAGAAGAACTAGTCAAGCTTACGGCGGATACAGGTCTTGTACTCTGTTCCTCAGCTCTGTGCCCCAGTGTCTCTTATCCATTACTCCAAGGGCAGTCAAAGCAGTAAACATTCAAACGATCGATCATCGTGTCTACCTTCTATCACTGTTCTATTGCAGATTATTGGAAGAACTTGATCTTCTGATTCTGAATGCGACCAGTTATCAACACCATGAAATAATAGCTGCTAAAAGCTCTTCCACAGATCTGTAACAGGATTGCTCAATGACCTCATTTAGATTCTGGCTTCTCAGAGCACGTTGTGATTAATGATTGTCATTTGACTCCAAGTGATCATAAACTGATTTCTTGAGTATCTTGATAATTAATGGAGCTACATAAGTCTTGGATAATGAGATCAGATTAAGATGGAAGATGTCCTCATAGTCTGTGTATGGATATAATGACGATACAGAATCAGAGAAGCTCGAGTGTTAAACCATCCATCGAGAAGTGTTCGCACTTGTGCACTAATCCTTTGTCTAGTCCTTCATCTAGGGACCTTCATTTAGTCCTTCATCTAGAGACCTTCGTCTAGTCCTTCATCTGGGGACCCTTATCTAGTCCTTCATCTAGGAAACTTCATTTAGACCTTCATCTAGGGACCTTCATCTACTCCTTCATCTAGTCCTTCATCTAGGAAACTTCATTTAGACCTTCATCTAGGGACCTTCATCTACTCCTTCATCTAGGAACCTTCATCTAGTCCTTCATCTATGGACCTTCATCTAGTCCTTCATCTAGTCCTTCATCTAGGGAACTTCATCTAGTCCTTCATCTAGTCCTTCATCTAGGGACCTTCATCTATGGACCTTCATCTAGTTCTTCATCTAAGGACCTTCATTTAGTCCCTCATCTAGGGACCTTCATATAGTCCTTCATCTAGGGACTTTCATCTAGTCCATCATCTAGGAACCTTCATCTAGTCCCTCATCTAGGGTCTTTCATCTAGGGACTTTCATCTAGGAACCTTTATCTAGTCCTTCATACACCACAAATGCCATCGACGACCATGATGCTTTGTCATTAGACAAGTGGTGCTTAATACAGTCAGAAATGACAGACTCCTCTTTCGATCTTCACACCTAAACAACAAATCAACTCAACATTACCTGCAAATTCACTAATCAAACCATTTAACCACTAAAATGCATCATAAACGATCATAGCTCATAGTTAAAAGTTTAAAACTTCATCTCCAACAAGACAAGGCTTCGCAGAAAAAGGCTGTTACTGCTAAGTAACACATCCGACCAACAGAACAGAAGACATGGGTCTGAAGAAGCATTTGTAAGAGAAAGAGAAAGACTGGTCTCTGATGACTCACTTTGGCCGATCCCTCCATCGTCTGAGCTAGACCAGAATGGACAATGTCCTTCTCAGAAGCACCCTGAAATAAAAACGACAGATGTTAATAACTCCAAAGAATAAATTCAACAACTGAAAAGCATCGGAAGGTCACACTACAAAAGATTCCATCAGCTGACCCAGATCATATTTTATAAGAAGCTATAATCCCAATCGCCCAGAGTGTATTTGATTTCAATCGAATGTTACATTAATTCATTTCAAGAATTTAGATACCGCCCGTTCAAGAAACACACTGAGAAGCGCTTCAAGTCCAACCACGGTGTTATAAATAAGTATGCGTGTGTGTGTGTGTTTGTGGAGAGAATGCAAATGCGCTTACGCCCATTCTCTTTTCGAAGGCTTCGCTCGGAGTGATAGGTACATTACCACCGGCTTTTCCAAACATCCTTTCCAGTGACTGTTGGACGCTCTCTGCACAAAAACACATTCAGACATTAAACATCCAAACAAATGGTAAAACTGATCAAATGCTCACAATAAGTCTAATGGATCTTGATATAAACCAGTTTCAGTATTACAATTTATCATTCATGTCTACTATGATGCCTACAACTCGAGTGACAATTGACCTCTGTTCAATATTTTAAAATCTTTTATGTTAATAACCAGATGTGTAACATGACCCAATTCATTTTGTAAATTTTTTTTTAATGACCAGAAGTGTATAACATGACCCCAAATCATTTTGTAAAATTTTTATGTTAATGTGGTTAGAAGTGTATAACATGACCCCAATTCATTTTGTAAAATTTTTATGTTAATAACCAGAAGTGTATAACATGACCCCAATTCATTTTGTAAAGTTTTTATGTTAATGTGGTTAGAAGTGTATAACATGACCCCAATTCATTTTGTGAAATTTTTATGTTAATAACCAGAAGTGTATAACATGACCCCAATTCATTTTGTAAAGTTTTTATGTTAATGTGGTTAGAAGTGTATAACATGACCCCAATTCATTTTGTAAAATTTTTATGTTAATAACCAGAAGTGTATAACATGACCCCAATTCATTTTGTAAAGTTTTTATGTTAATGTGGTTAGAAGTGTATAACATGACCTCAATTCATTTTGTAAAGTTTTTATGTTAATGTGGTTAGAAGTGTATAACATGACCCCAATTCTATGCATATTTGGAATAGCACAACAAACTAATGACATGAAATATTTAAGCCAAATTAAAACTTGGTGAAACATGCCCCCCCCCCTCATTTCCTCATGATCCATCCTTTGCTTATTAACTTCAATCATAAATATCTTGATCAAATGTTGAGATATTCTGTTCCCACTCTCACTTGTAATTCATAATTTTCCATGTGGCTACTATGGTGGCAAAAAGCTATCGAACTGGAGTTGATTTGACATGGAATGACTCAGCAACCACTGTCTGTCTATAATCACACCAACAGAGCAATTTTTCCATGGCAGAGACACAGGCAGATGAACTTACCGAGTAGGTACAAGTTGGAGTCTCGCTCGTACTTGAAGGTGAGTCGACCGTAGCTGACGTGGTTTAGATTCTTCAACCACTCAAAGTAGGACACAGTTACACCACCCGCATTGATGTATAGATCCTGAAAGACAAACATCAATCTATAAACCAAAAAAGAGAGACAGATCAACAGACAGAGAGAGAGAGATACAGGCAGGCAGATGGAGTGACAGATAGGCAGACCATTGGACACAGATTGTTTAGAAATGAAACTAAAAAACGAAGTATGTTAAAAGTCTTGAGATTGATCAGAGATTTGCAAAGTATAAAGAAACAGAAAAGGAAAATTGAAACAAAGGAAAATCAAAAGAGAAAATTATGACTGTTATATCGTTAAAAATAATTCTCTTTCCATCTTCGCAATTCATAAGACAAAATTTAATTTTGGGGCAGACTCTTACCGGAATGACGAGGATGTTCTTCTCGCGAAGGACCCGATCTGCAGCCAACGTCGTTGGTCCATTGGCCGCCTCAGCTATGATCTGAGAAACAAGAGCAATAGATATGAAGATAATTCTTCAAAGAAATCTTCATCTGATCATAAATGCCACAGCCTTAATCTTCATCATTATCTTCATGAGAATACTACCAAAGCCATAATCTCTAAATTATGACCAACACCAAGTGCATGCCCAGGCATGTCTGCACTAAAGTTAAACAGCTTACTCTGTGGCCAATATTATTAGAAGAATGAAAATGAGGAAATCACAAATATTGACAATATGCAAAGAATGGTACATAATAAAAAAAATAAGAAGATGACTATTGTGATCAGTAGAACCAAAAATCCAAAAGCTACATCGGATATTATCCAGGAATCAAAGTCTTTGTTGTCCAATGTTATCTAAATCAGACAATTAATCTTTTCATCTGATCTTAATCGGAATCCTACCTTGGCCTTAATCTTCTTTGCGTTTTCTTTGGTTATGCATTTCTCTATTGCAGCTGGAACAAAAATATCACACTTCTCAAACATCAGACTCTCCTCCGGACCTTTGTAAGCCTCAGCCTTTGGAAAGCCATTCACCGTCCGATGCTCCTGTGTAAGAACAACAACAGAAAGTCTCTTCAGTTAATACTCAATCCACACAAACACACAGACAAACTCATACACTCATACACAGAGACAGAGAGAGAAACACAGAAAACAGACAAACACACACACACACAAATGCCACAGTTTCTCAAAGCACAGAATAGATATGACGACCTATTACGTGCTTTAAATTTTAATTTCACAAAAAAACATACCAGAACGCAATCATCTACACATAGCCAGACATAAACTGTTCCCAGATGACAAGGACATGGCAACACACACAGCAAGAGGAGGAGGAGGAGCAGGAGGAGGAGGAGGAGGAAGAGGAGGAGAAGCATTGAGTGATTCTGCTTCAGAACAGTATCTAGGAAAGAAGGCCCAACAACAGATAGCTTAGACCCATATTCTTTATTCATATTTCTAATTCCAAATAGGGCCATGAACGTTTGTCCCACATGACCTCTTCTGCTTCTCACACGTGGATCCTTTATTCATGGGAAAATCAAACAGCTCTATGTCCCCTCTGCATATAGCTATACTGTTCAGAGGCATCATAACTGCTCAGAGGCACCATTGACCCTATGTCTAACAGCAACAGTTCAGCGGAAGCATTCAGAGGCGCAAAGGGTATAAGGGGGGATGTTCTGCATGAATGTGGAACAGGATATGCCCACTGGGTCCTACATTTCAAATGCCACAGAGACAGAGAGAGACAGAGAGAAAGAGAGAGACAGACAGCGAGAGAGAGACCTACACAGAACAACCAGAGCTGCACTTCTTCACAGAGATCAGCTTACAAAGGGCGTGAAATCAATCTGAAATGAATGGTGAGACGAACAAAGCGTCCAACAAAGTCTGACAAATGGTTCAGTTTCTCCATCCAATCCAACAGCCTCACCTTCCCCACTCAACTGTCCTCTATGACCTTTGAACCCGTCATAGATCCCCGTGTGAAACTATGCCACTGTTCGCACTCTGGCTGTACTAGTCCCAAGCCTGGAAAAAGGAGGAGGGCAACACTAATGGTCTTTGTTATCACACAGTGTCTGTTCACAACTCACAAGTATCCATTCCTACAAGAACAATAATTCTTATCCATGTTGTTCAGAGCTCTAATTATCTCTCTACAATACCTCAGGCACCTTGTCACCTTGTGCTATCAGTTCGTTGAACTCTAGCGACCGTCATGATAAACCTTCTTCATTATAATACTTCAGGAGCTAACAATAAACATTGCAATTAACAGAACAAACATCAAAGAGAATTTCTTTAAACAGTAATCAAAGCAAACCATGTTTAACCCTTCATATCAAAATACAAGCTTCAAAGCACAAGACTTCCAGCAGTTTTCAACAATCTTTCAATCCAACTAATTAAATTATTACAAATTTTTAAACCACAAATTAAGATCCATGATCCAAACTAAGGAGCAAATCACCAAATCGATCCGTCATTAAAGATCGAAGAATGTCCGATCGAAGAGAAACTTACGATGAACCAGTCTTCGAGTTCACGAGGATCGATTCCATTGGGATTGAAGATGGATCCATCCCACTCGAGGATTCCAATGCACCTCGCTCCAGCGCGATGCAAGTAGCGCATCGTATGCAGACCGACGTTACCAAATCCCTGAGAATACAATGCAGAACACAACATAGGTAAATGGGTCAGGCAAAGGTCCTGCAATCAGGTCAAGCAAATCAGAGGTTACCAGCCTTCTTTTTTGTTGTACTCTGAAACTAAAAAATATTTGTATGCATACCTCCAACAGTAAAAAGCTTGTCACAAGCGTTTTTGGTTATTTATTTAATCAAAGTAGATTATTATAATTAGAATATTATGAATGAATTTTGGTAAATTATTTTATTTATACCTAATATATGAGGAAGCTGTGACATTAATTTGGTGACAAACAAAGAATAGATAAACACACACACAAAATAATAACAAGAAAATTATTTTAAAATATTTAGTATACAACTGTTATAGTAAAACTATGATATGCATTAATATGGCATTCATTTCTGCACAAAATATTTATTCAAAACATTTTAATTTTTCTTGTGTACTCCTAGGCCAAAGCAGGCATACCCCTAGGGGTACGAGTACCACCGGTTGAAAGCCACTGAAGTAAACGGAGAGGCAAATGTCGAGCAATTGGATCAGCACTATTTAACAATTCAAAGCAAATGGGTGAGGGATATGTTGATTCAAGAGGACATCAAGCAATTGGGTCAAGACAAGGTCAAGCAACTGGGTCGTCCATGCATCCCTCAGAAGATAGAAAATGATGAAGGGATGGAAGAAGAAGAGAGCGACACAGACCTGGATGATGAAGGTCTTGTTGCCGAATCCCGGAGGAATGCCAACGATGCTCATGTAGTGAGCACTGTTGATGAACATCTCGATTCCATGGTAGACACCCTGCAACGCAACATATCACTTGCCATGTCAACAGATGAACCAAGGCAACACATGTCAACCACTGCATCAACAGATACAAACCCCAGACACTCAACAGTTAGCACCCGAGACACTCAACAGTTAGCACCACAGACACTCAACAGCTATCAACAGCTATCACCCCAGACATTCCTCAGGTACAAAATAGATAGTTGACACATATCACAACAACTATACCTAAATGCCACTGCGTAAATGGAAATAGAATGAGAAGAGGAAATGATGGCAATGCAAATGATGAAAACAAGGGAAGTGAAAATGAAGGAATAAGAGAAATGAAAATGATGGAAACAAGAGATGATTGGATGTCTCACCCTTCCCGTTGCAGAGACACGGCCGTGAATCCCTCCCTGAGAAATTGGTTTTCCCGTGACGCATGCGTGTGCGTTCATGTCATAATGGCCTACAGAAACAATGAATATTCAGTCTACACTCACCACACGAACCAACATATCGCATATCTATCTACGTAAGAAACCAAGAAATGATCTAAAAAATGAGTTCTTCTCATCTATCCAACTACGACAAAAAATACGTAAAAGTACATCTTCAAACAAGTATGATCACTTACTTATGTCAATTGAGAATGGAAAACGAAAATTGGCAGCTGAACTTGAATAAGTTTAGGATGTCTTGAGTAAAATTAACTACCGAACAATAAGAACTGCACAATCAGAGATCATAATAGGATGCGTGTGATGAGACGTAACGTATACCTAGGGTCTGTTGATAAGTGTCTGCTATCCAACTCATCTCACGAGCCCCTGTTCCCATGTCGGGTGCTGGGACATCGATACCAGGTCCTAGACAAACAGACACATATATTGGAAAGTCTTAGTCACCTCAACAATGTAGTCTAAACCAGACGTTCTTAACAGGTGTGTCGTGAAATGACCGGCGGCAGAGTGTCGCATAATCATGGTGTGTCTTAGGTGTGATGAAAACTGGTGTATCACAGCCTATGATGAGGAATTGTAGAAACAAATCAGTTGAATTAAGAATCTTAAAATTATTAGAAACTATAAAGTGTTCAATAAGAACATTTTCATTCATAAAATTGTGAACAATTATATTTTTCAATTAAAAGGCTACCGTAGTTTTTTTTAATATTTTAGCGATGTTCGCATTATGATGATTGCATGGTGTGTGCCAAATTTGTTTGCAACTTTAGGTGTGTCGTACACCAAAAAAGGTTAAGAACCTCTGGTCAAAACCATAACTCTGCTTTACTAAGATAATTGCTATCAGAATCATTTTAATGTAACACATGCAACCAGTAATCTTTCTGACTAACAGATAAAAAATTAGAACAGGAACAAATTTAATTCATCAGTGCTTAATAGCCAATGAAAGCTTAACTAACAGAACAAGGATATGTGAATAATCACTGAGTATATGATGGAGGATAAAGAGACCAGCGTGTAATAGTCATTTAACCCCTTTAGCGGCAAACCCGATTATATTCATCCTTAACAACTAACCATTACACTGCAAACCCGATTATAATCGTCAAATTGATTATACATACATACATATATACATGCATACATACATATGTATACATAATTATACATACATAATAATTACATATACGTACATATACGTACATATACATGCATACATATATACATATATATACATACACACAAACATACATATACATACATACATATACATACATATACATAAATATATATAAATATACATACGTATACATACATATACCAATACCAAAGATTTTGATTGAGCACACACACACACACAACACATGGTCAATCCAAACAATTTACATACAAGTACAGTAATTGACCAGGTCAAGAGAGAGGTGATGTGGATGTGATCAATAGGGGAGGAGACCCCAAAGGGACCGAGGTCCCGCTAGTAGGGGCACCCTTAATGAGAGGTATGTGACAGCAGCGGAGGTGAGAGATTTGAGAAAGAATTTATTTTACAGCTTAACTATGAAAGTCCACAAAATATTGTTATCGTGATTTAAATAAGGCTAACGAGTGTTGGATGTTGACTATACTGATGAAGCGGTAAGCGCAAGTAGATGATTGCTACAGAACAATTTAGCTTTCCATATTCTAATTCATATCAGATGGGAAAAAACTATCATCAGACTTCTAATGTTGTTTACAAGCAGTCAAAACATGGCTGTTGAAGTCATCCACCTCAACCCTATCGACCATTCCTTACAGATATAACCGCTCCAGTAGCTGTAATCATAATCTCTTAGATTACCGAGGTATCCCTTCTTGGCCAGTTCGATGGTGAACCTCCTCGTGATCTTCTCCAGTTCAAAGTCTGAGTAGAGCTTTGGATTAATTTTGATTCCTCCTTTGGCGCCTCCAAACGGAACGTCGACACACGCGCATTTGTACGTCATGAGAGAAGCCAAGGCCTTCACCTCATCAGCACAAACGTTGTCTGCGTAACGTATGCCTACAATCACAACAACACAGTCACCATCACATTCACTATTCAAAATCCCTTTTGTTACGAGTCGGTTTCATCATGGCTGGAACACTTATTAATGTCAAAGCACATTGCTGAAGCTAGATTCTCTGTATAATCAATTGAAAAGGCCACAGTAGTGACTGCTCATTGGCCACAGTCACATTCAGACCAGCAATCCAAACTTGAAGAACATACCTGTATTTCTATCTAGTTAATTATAATTATTCTGTAAGCCATGATGTGGTATGTCATCTGCCAGGTATTTATCATGGTCGTCGTCGCCTCCATCATCATCATCATCCTCATCGTCATCATCGCCCTCATCATCATCATCATCATCATCATCATCTTTGCTACTTGGGAGTCTGAGGCAACGCTACAATCTGCCATTTCCAACTCAGAGAGAATTTGAAACACTTTAAAGACATAATACACTTAAGCCCATGCAGAAAAAGACATATAATCCAACTAGTAAATAACCACCGCCAAATAACACACACACACACCCACTCTTGCATCCCTGAGCACTAACCATGCTATCAACCACGTCTAAACCAAAGCAACACAATATAAACATAGCAGCAGCAGCAGCAGCAGCAGCAGCACTTGCCTCCTTTCGTTGGAGTCTTGTGGTCGCTATGTTGCGCCCTCCATCCTTCGATCATCTCAAACTCTCCGTTGTCCCTGCGGATGGGAAACGTGACGGCCATCACGCGATTGCACGGTTTGATCATTCGCAGGATTCCTCTCACCCGTTTCTCCCTCTCCTCCGCCGCTCCGGATATCTGCTTAACGAGCTTCGGTTCGAGGAGAGCTGCCGCCTTGTCGTAGTAGAGTTCGACCATCTCGAAGAAGCTGGCGCAATCCTCTGGGTCCGTCTTATCCACCGGATATGGATCGTACTGAGTTTCTTTCGACGCCAGGCGCTTGGGCATCAGGAGCTTGCTGCCGTGGAAACTGGGCAGCAGAACATCTCGAGCGGCGCCATGGATGGCAGAAACTCGTCTCACGCATTTACTCAGCATCTTCACCCGTTAAACGCTCTGCAGACAATCACACATCAACTCATTAATTCAGGGTAAACATACAACAGACTGCTTTAGACATCTATCTATATAAAATCAATATTAATCAATCAATCAATCAAATTGAATCAATCAATTGATCAATGAAACTTAATGTTTGGGCATAGCTGAGTAGACAATTTCCACTGAGTACCGAATCTGAGTATTTGGATGCACTATGTCTGATCCGGGAACGAACCGAGTAGTAATGGCAACACTGACCCAGCGAGTACCACACACACACAGGTGAAGCTTAAAACTTATGACTTTCGTCACTTTTGCCATTTCGCATAATGAAAAATAAGCAAAATAAATATTTGTGCCTGTAAAAACTACTAACACGGCTTTAAGTTTTTAATTTTCGTTTTTAGATTGTTAAATTTAAAAAAAAAATTATTAGAATAAAAAATTTCTGTTTTTAACTATTTGTGTGTGTAATATTTGCCTAGGCAAATACTTCCAAATAGTCCCAAAAAAATGAGATATTCGGCCGAGGTGAATGTCCGAGGCGATTTCCGGTTATGACCTACTTAATATAGCGCCCCTTCAAGAAATCCACTCAGAGGCACTTCCAGTTCAACCTTGGCCAAAGAGAACAGCATTAAGAGAAGAGCAGAAAAAAGATGGGAGTTCTTCGGTAATCTGAGCCAGAGGTCCAGAGAAAGCCTGTATCTAATGTAGAAGTTGGTTCACTTTATAGGAATATCATTTGCCCCTGAAAACACAAATACTTTGAAACTGGGACCTATAGATAATCTTTATGCACATTTAAATGTAAACAAATTTCAGAACATGTAATTTCATGAAAATATCTGGTTGATTTACAGACATGAAACCAGATGAAGGGGTCAAGAGTAATTAGATGAAGAAGTCACAAAAAACTAAATTAGATAAAGCCAAGCAGAGTGATATGAAGTAATCCAATGAATACAACAGCCGTGCTTCATCAACATTCTACAGCATCACCAACTGATGATGTCTTTTACATTTCTTCAGACCTTGTGATATACAAGTCCAGATGAGCAACAAAATCATTATTATTATTATTACACATTTATTAAATGTCACCATCTCATCACCAAGTATCAAAAGATGGCTTTGTAACAGAATCAGAGGAGAAGGATCAAACTCAAACTCTACGCATTACAAGGGGAACGCTCACACTATTTAACCATCGTGTCCCAAATGATTTTCCTACCAGTGTCAACTGATTGGAAACAATTCAACAAACCTGCTGTGCAAAATTCTCATCAAATCTAAAATGAAGACTTACTTATAGGACGACCCACACAACGGTTCATATTATACGTTGGCCCTTTTGAAGGCCACCGGACCAAAACAATTCCAAGAACACAAAAGTAACCAGGCTAAGACATCCGAAACATGCTCACTCTAATTGATCATGTAAACTAGGAATTTAGGGGTTGGGCAGATGGGGTGTATTGGCTTTAGGAATAGTTGCTTTGAGATGTGGGTCATCCATACACATTACACGTCATATACCTGTGTCCATCCACAAAGTGTTGCCATAATTTGCAACCAATTCTCTGAATTTGTCAACATATGACGAGCATTATTTGCGAGATACAAAAGAAACCACAGGACAAGGGCCTGATAAAAGTCACAAGGTGTTCGTTTCGGATCATAAAAGACAAACAGCACAAAACGTGTCACAGCACATAAGCATAACTGACGAAGCGAAGGAAGATATCTCAGGAGAAGAGTTTATAGCCACCAGAGGTCAAAACCAACGTCAACCAATTTCCATTTACTAATAAATCAGATTTCAAAAGCACGAATGAAGACAAAAACAATTCTCCTGAAGAAGTGTTACAACAGATCACATAGAAGAACATCAAACAACATGATAAATCACAACTTAACATAAAATCGGGTCAAAAGTGATTCAAAACCATTACTAGCCCAAACCATACTACAATCGAACACCCATTGCCCTAAGCAGTTGTTCCTTCAGCCCATACACCCTATACAATTGACCGTCATGAGGGTGACCTTGAAAAAACGTTGCTCCTAACCTCACTCATACAAATCCCATTATTTACACTACAACAAATTACCTGCCAGGTCTTAGGAAGGAACCTCACTCACGGCTTCATAGGACGTCACCTAAGCAGACACAACTGCAATGCCCCGTGCAATACCTTCCTATGAACAGATGGAACTCCAGCAGAAGAAGGTCCTACACAGATGACCAGCCAAAGGAAACTGACCACTCCACTAAGACCACCGATCACGTCATATACACACACGCATGCACACACATGCACACACACCGCTACACAGACCTATAAAGCAAACAGCCAATGATCATCTAGAACCCCAAAGAGAGCTGAACTATTGGCTCACAAACACTTTTATTTATTGGTCTTATATACTTTTATTAGGCACACATATACTCTGATTTTAAACCATACCTAGACCTACTTCATACTATATTTATAGCGCACACAAAGCTCATATATATATATATATATATATGTATTGTATTAATAAATACAGTATATTATATATATATATGTGTATATACATATATATGCATATATATACTTTAGACTTCCTCCCCTTCTCCCTCCCCAAGTGATAATAACCGGTGGCCTGTAGCCTGTGAGGCTAACTATAAGTTGAATTATTATTATGGCTTTTAAGTCCACATGTCAAGATAGGACATGTAGGAGTGGCTTAATAACATCAACCAGTGTTGGCTGGAATTGGTTTATAACAGCTTGTTCAACAATGGACTGGATGGTCCAAGCCACAACAGCCACAAGGTAGACCTGGACAAACAAGGTAGGCCTGAGGGTCATATGGTAGACAGGAAAAGATTCAAACTCAGAGTTTGGCAATGGTGGCTGATGGCTTAGATAGCACTGTACTATCAATTATTGAGCAACATAACAACATGTACTACACGAATCTTCCCCCTCCCCCAGGAGGGCAAGCAGGACAAAAAAGAGAAGGGCGAATAACAGACACATTGACATAAAGAGGTGAGGAAGTGAGATCCATACCTGTATGCTCTGTAAGGTTGACTGGTCGTGTTTTGCTAGGTGTTGGTTAAATAAAATGTATAATGTGATGGCGCCTTGCATGGCCGGCAACAGTTAAACTGTAATAACTTGTCATCACTTGTTCCAACTGTGCTCGTGATCACACTGTGGTTTGTCAGTTTGAAATTAAAAAGAAAATAATTGATAATTATTATTATTTTAAGGGCAGAGACAGTGGATGACCTTTGACACGAGAATGACCTTCAGTCGAGGGTCACATGACCCGATGTTAACTCCTCACTCCAACTCAATTGCCATTTTACAGCATTTGTCCATCTCAAGATCGATGCTCAACTTCTCCACAGATCCTTCTCCTTCTCACAAGTACCATCTACAATGATCGCTGGATACTTCAATCAGACTTCATAGAAGTCGACATCATACAATCATAATTCATTCTGAATAAACTCAGAAACAAGTACATAGCGGAACAGTTGACATTCGTTTTATAGCCCCATCATAACATTTGCTTCTATTGCATTTGTTCAGAGCAGTAGCTATTTAAAAGTCACACCCACACACACACACACACACACACATATATATATATATATATATATATATAAACATGTTTAAACTTGTTATCTTGTGTTATTCAAACAGCTTTGTGTAAACCATTGACCCTGGATGAGATGATGTGATCCAGTTTGAGTGTAAACCAATTGAACAGCATTAGTTAAACACAGATAAATTATTATACGTTGTTCCTAACACCAACATGATTTTTGATGTTGGTGCTAGATTAGATTAACAAAATGAGACATGATATCGAGATCTGCCTTTGCTTCCTCTTCACCCCACAGACATTCTGCTCCAAATTGTGGCAATATTTTCCAGCAAGTGGTTGGACCAAGTACTGAACCTGAGCAAAATTTGGGTAGATCTGGGGAGGACTTGGTGAATCCGTCGCCCCAAGAAATTCTCTGCAGAATGACATCTTAAATTGTGCATTATTAACGCATAGAAACAGTCAAATTAGTCATTAGTTAATTTTGATCCTCATTAAAATTTCTGAACAACATCCCATGAATCTAAAAGTAACAAACTTTTATTCTCATCTTGTGAAGTCTTTAGTCAAGGCTCCACAGTACAAAAAACAGAATTAGTGGGACAAAATAGCCTGTGAGGCCATTTTGTTTGGCACCCTGAGTTACTGCCTCAGCTGCTTTCTAGTAAAATGTTGTTTACCAAACCACAATTGGGGCAACACACCCAGATAAATTAGGACACCAAGACCCAGGCTAGAACCGGGTCATATGCTGGTGCCAGAATCTTAAGGCCAGATCAAGGTCGCTAACATTTTTAGGTGCTAATCCTTTAAGGCTAGGACCCAGGTGAAGGTCACTAAGCCTTCTTCTAGTACTATGACCAAAACAGTCCAGCAATTGCAAGAGGGCCTGCTGTTAACGTATATAATGCTAAACAAATCCAAAGACAATATAATGTGTGGCCTGATGAGGGCTTGAAGAGGAAATACAGGTGTAAACAGGTACAACTACAGAACTGACAAGATCTGGTCAGTGATTAAGAGTTTAAGACCAATGGCCAATTAGTTTATAATTATCACCTGTCAAAAACAGTTTAAAAAAACTACATCAACCACTTCAGGCAATCATTGTAAAAGTTGGATAACAGAGGTGCAACCAAAATCAAATCTAATCTCAGGAATATAATATATATATATATATTGCATGACTTGAGAGAGAGAGAGAGAGAGAGAGAGAGAGAGAGAGAGAGCCTGATGGAAACATAGATCAATCTCAAGGATAGCACAAACAACTAGAAGTAAGCAGGAGGTAGATAAATGCCAAAGGTACAAAAGAGAATTCTGCATAATAGATCCACCTCAGCTCATTGCAAGTCACAGAACATAACAGAAACCACGGGAGACAGCAACCTTTGACCTGTGGCCATAAATACCACAGGACTGGACTAGCATAGGCTTCATATTACAACTTACAAAAGGCATAGACCACCATTCTGTAGACCAAATACTAAAGGCATTCAAGCATTCCCTCCAAAGCCTTAAAAGCGTTGTAACAACCGAGTGCAGTGCAAATGCTATAGATCTGGGTTATAAAGATCGAGGCTTAAACTCCTCCAAAACAGACAATGAACATCTGACCAACACCAGTTTCTTCTATACAGGTCTTAGCAGGGTCTGAATTACTGAACCTACAATAATTATGCTCTTATCTATGCATTATCAGTCTATGATCTAGTCTCAATGTGTACTACAAAACACACAGCCTTCTGTCAGTGCAATGTCAAGTAACACCTCCTTCATGACATCATTCGTGCATGACCTGCTTAATGAGACAATCGCTAATCAAATGAAACAATGAAAACTGTATCGGCAGCATTTCGTATACAGCCTCTCAAAGTTCTAAGCTAAGGAAGTTTTTTGTCAAATCAATCAATCACTCAGTCAGTGTATGAATCAATTAAACTTGATATAGCACCCCTTGAAGATATATACTCGGATGACCAGATTCATTAATTGCAGATCTATTAGTAGACCATAAACCAGTTTTAGGCCAACATCTATATGAGGGGAGAAGTAGATTCTTATTTTATCAATTCAACTCAACAGGCGAAAACATGACCATGTTACGCCGCTCCTACATGACGTTCTGCGCTGGCTCCCTGTTCCATATCGCATCGATTTCAAGTTATGCTTGCTTGTTTACAGATCCATCCATGGATCGGCTCACGAGTACCTGCTTGGTCTCTGCGACGTGTCCGAATCCTCAGCGTCTGGCCTAAGACTCTGTTCGTCCGACTGGACTGATCTGCGTGTGCGGAGATTGAGGACTTGTTTCGGTGACCGCGCTTTCTCGGCTGCTGGTCCGCGATGTTGGAACAGTCTTCCACCTGCTTTAAGGACGGCCGATTCTGTGGATTCCTTCAAAACGAAACTGAAATCTTTCTTTGTCTCTAAAAAAGGCTTATCCTTCCTGCTGACTTCCTGTAAGTTTGTTATGCGCCCTTGCAGTGGTATGGCCCCATGGTCAAATGACCCACTTAATAGGACCACCCCATTACATAATCGTTTACTGCACCCTTCTAAATCCTTGTCATTATTATTATTAATATTAATTACTTAAGAAGCTAAATATTCAGCTTTCAATGCTCAGATATAGGGTCATCAGAAAGGATGAAACTTGGCCTACACACACATATACAAGTGTAAAAAACAATGTCTCCCTTAAGAAGAAATCCAATCTAAAGGTGTGAGCCATGTCACACCACCCATCCCACCAGATGCAATCCTACAACACTCAATTGAGCTAAGTCTACAGTCATTGTAAGTCTCTGTGGACCACTCCTTTATTAAGTGGATGGTTGACCCTCACAACCAATAGTTATGGGAAATTAGCCAAGTTAATTAAACAACTGTTGACTCAATGTTTGGTCAAGCTCTATTGGTGATAATCATGGCTATTAATGATGATCATAGTAATTTTTGATGATCATGGCTATTGGTGATAATCATGGCTATTAATGATGATCATAGTAATTTTTGATGATCATGGCTATTGGTGATAATCATGGCTATTAATGATGATCATAGTAATTTTTGATGATCATGGCTATTGGTGATAATCATGGCTATTTCAAATAAAAAATCTTTTATTTGCTTCCAGTATTTGCTTTCAGTAAATTACAGACTTTATTAGATAGGTGTGAAAACAAAAAGGAGGCCCAGAAGGGTCAAATGACCCACTTAATAGGACCACCCCATTACATAATCGTTTAACCCTTTCAGTCCTACCCACTAAAAAATTGAAATCCCGGATGAAATTGAACGAAAACACAATTTTTCTTCCTTAGTTATGATTAAAAACCAAGAGTAATTGCTAAGTAAGAGTAAACGAAGTTAAACAATTCAAAGCCATTGTTTTTGGAGAAATGCACAAAGAATTTTGTATTATTATGAACAATTCCATAAAATCTGTGATTTAAAAATAAATCTTATCATTGTCATCAAGTTTAGTATTTGTCAGTCAGTTCAAAGTTACAATGGAAACCATTTTGAAACTTCTTTCAAAGTGTATATTTTTCTGTTATGTGACATTGTTTCCGATATTTATGTAATTTTCTATAAAAAAAATATTATTTAAAATGCATTCAGTTTTACATATACAAGAAATAAACTTACAATTTCAGAATACACATATTTTCATACGTCATAGTAGGTTATCATCGACCTGGATTCGTCCACTACTATAGTGCACCACCTTGCGGAGTTTATAGATGTAAACTCATGCGCTAGTAGGCTTAATCTCACATATAATATCCCAGTATTTGCTTTTGAAAAATCGAAAGACTAACATTATATCCAGAGTCCATGTTATGCCGCCGGATTTATCCGACATATAAGGGATTATAATTTTTTTGGGTCACCGGATATATCCAGCAGTCATGGGAGTGGTTAAAGGCAGCAGTGAGCCATATCATATGGAGGCAAATTATGTTCTAGATATAGAACTAATCATTAAGAATACTTAACTAAGAACTTATGAACTAAAGGAGTCGACGGATGGCCATCTATGTGGAATGAGATACCAGCTGAAATTAGACAAATACCAAGACCGAAATTATTTTAAAAATCATTGCATTATTACCTGTTGGATAAAAGTTATTAATTTCATTGGTCTGCTCCTAAATCAGAGAGCCACAATTGAACTTAGAGCAAAGAATTTTGTCCTTGCACATCCTGATCGATATATGACTCAGCTTGCCAAGTTGTATATGAATGCATAGCAAAAGTAGTGATAAAGTAGTCATCAAATGATGATGGTAACAGTTTATTTACAGCTTTATATATGAACAGACCCACTTGTAATGTATTCAACTGGTGAATTTTAAGTATGTTATGTTGTACAAAAGAGGGATGACTGTGATAGTTGTGCTATTATTCTGACAGCTCTTTTTTGTAAAGTAACTAGCTTTAATAATCGATGCGGATAATTAGAGGCCCATACTATATTACAGTAACTCAGATACGGATGAATCAGTGCATATTATAAACTTATTAATACTTTATTCGGCACGTATTTAGCAAGTCGATTTAAAACTCCTGCATTTTTGGCAAATTTTATAGAGATAGCAGTAATGTGTTCTGACCAATCAAGATGTTCATCAATACAAACACCTAGAAATTTACTGGAGGTCACTTGTGGGATCTCAGAACCATCAATAATTAGTTTAACATTAAGTGAAGGACTGAAGGTATTGGTTTCCTATGCGATCGGAATAAAATAAAATTAGTTTTCTTTACATTTAGTGACAATCTATTTGTTCTAAACCCATCTACTACATTTTTTTTATTTCAGCATTGATTATGTTGTATAATGATTCTAAGGATTTATGTGAACGAAATACATTTGTATCATCTGCAAAGATGATAAAGTGTAGTATCATGGAGGCATTTGGAAGATAATTAATATATATCAGAAATAGTAATGGACCCAGAATTGAGCCCTACGGCACACCACATTTCACCACTTTGGATTTTGAGAGCTTTCCATTACACAAAACTTTTTGATATCTATCCTCAAGATAGCTATAGAACCATTAGCTATTGAACCTGACTATTGTGATAATCATGGCTATTGGGTTATAATCATGGCTATTGGTGATAATCATGGTTATTGAGTTATAATCATGGCTATTGGTGATAAACATGGCTATTGGTGATAATCATGGCTATTGGTGATAATCATGGCTATTTGTGATAATCATGGCCATTGGTGATAATCATGGCTATTGGTAATAATCATGGCCATTGGTGATAATTGTGGCTATCAGTGCTCATCATGGCTTTCTTAGCTGGTTGGCCTCATTTGTCAGGGAGCGCTCCATTTGTGTGATTCATACTACCAGTTGCGTCAGCTTCAAACTGTTTCCCGCTCGCTAACTCCAGACGCCACAGCTACCCTTGTTCACGCCTTCACTACTGCGCGACTGGATTACTGTTGCTCACTCTATGCAGGCCTTCCAGCTGGGCATTTGCAGTGCCTGGAGCAGGTCCTGTGTTCTGCTGCACGTCTTGTTGGACGCATTCCTAAATTTGGCATGTATCCGGCTATATGCTGGATGTGCTCCACTGGCTCCCCCTCCAAAAAAGCAAATCTCGCACTGTATCATCTTTTTGGTATGGCGGTCCTTGCTAGGTCTTGCCCCTGCCTATCTTTGTGATCTCAGTTATTGTACTTTAAGTGTACTGGGTCGCCGCTCTCTACGCTCCACTGAGCGAGGCATGCTCATTGTCCCATTTGCCCATACAACTACCAAACAGAATCGCGCCTTCTCAGTGGTTGGCCCCTAGCTCTGGAACATGCTCCCATTGGCATTGCGGTTGACACCAAGAGTCCACTCAGACTCATTTTATACTTGCCTTCAAGCTTTTCTTTTTAAACGTGCTGGACTCGGGAGCACTCCTGAGTAGTAGCCTTGAAGGGGCGCTATATAAATCTCTCTAATGAATGAATGAATGAATGGCTAATGGTAATAATCATGGCTATTGGTGAATATCATAGTGACTGATTGGTGATAATCATTGTTAATGGTGATGAACATAGTGATTGATGATGATTATGATCAAATGTGGAGAAATAAGTTGCAGCTTCTAAATCCATTGCATAGGTACAATGTAGTCACAAGAGACCAGTACAGCATGAACATCAGGAGAGAATATGAAATAAGAAACAATGCCTTAGGGCAGTGAATATCTTGTATGCTCCAATTCAAAGATATCAACCAACCAATCCACAACAATGCAAGCCCCTGGGCATGCACGAATTTACTTTTTATTGATTTATTTGCATAAAAAAACAATAATTCGTCTTCATTTATATATATGCCATACGGCTCATTGGGCAGCCTGTAGGAGCAATTACAGATTTATAAAGCACCATTTCAGACGAGACACAGAGTAACTCCAAAAATAGCATAGACATCGCGAAAAGTTCACATAACATTTTGTCTTCTTTGTATAAAAGAAAACTACACACAATGTTTTTGCTCAGAAAACTTTCCCTCTATTAATCACCTGCGACAGCTCTAGTCCTCAGTGTTACCGTATTAGAAACTAAATTCACTTTTAGCGATATCCAAGTGACTGTCATTTGCTACAAGAAAGATATATCAAAAGTGTTTAATGCTTTCGAGTGATGCAACTTAAAACCTACAGTCGTATACTTGTGATATAGATTAAGCCCAAACACTGCATGTTTATGACATAACCGCACCCACAAAAAATTCACGGAATTTTCCTTAGTAGTCGAACCACTATGCACATTTAAACTACGCGCACGTAATCCATGTTTTCGTTGTAATAAAAAAATTGCTTTTAGAGCAGCCTTAAATCATCCCGGTTATCCGATACCTATTTAGGTCTTCAATGACCATCTTGAACGGACTAGATGACACCGCAAGGGTCATTTTTTCGTCTGTCAATTCCAGTAACTGTGTCCGGTCTTGAAAAAGCAGTTATCTGCGAATGCCGCCTCAATTCACAAATAAAATGCATTACCTTCAAACAACCGAAGTTTCGTCTAGACAGGTGAAGACAGTTGACGACTTCTCAGTATCTAATTCTTGTATAAGTCATTAAGTAAATTCAATCGACTAAACCATCGACATTAGTAGATCAACAGACTGTACGTGCTGTACGTGAAACTAGACCTTGCTTCGGGTGTCATTTATATAGCAACCCCGTTTTATTATCCCACGGCAAATTGATTTGGTGGCATTATAGCGGCAATATAGCGGCAATATAGCTTCGATAATACAGAGCGTCCTGTCACTCCTGTGCGCGTCAAATATATATGTATTTCTACGTACTGTGGTTTCCATTCGCAGTTTCGGCTGATGCCGTGACTGTCATCGCACAAATTTGATTGGAAATGTTGGAACATGCACCTCCTAGTCGACTCCGCTATAATGCGAAGTTCCTATAGCATGAAGTGTGGAGTTGCTCTCTTGGTGATGGAGGCTGGTGAAAGACCGTGGCGATCTATATTTCTACGTAAGTCTAGTGCACGATCGATCTTTCTTCTTGCCTTCATCCGGCCCAAGTCTGCAATCGTGACCCACGACTTCCATTTTTTGCAGCCTGAGTATGACAAAATCGTATCCCGAGAATCCAATTTAAGAATCTGAAGTTGACCCGTTGACCATGATGATCCCGGATATTGAATTGGGCGAAAAACTCGCTCATTTGGAAATTGGCAATCCTAAAATTTGTTCCGGTTATTGATTGCAATATGTCGACCAAGTGATCTCACAATAAACGAGTGTTAGGCCTACACTGACCTAACCCTTAAAGACGGAAGCTCCAAGAGTGAGGGATAAAATGCTGTTGCAATGAGTCTGACTATGTTACCAGCCTCATGATGATGGAAAGCTTAATTTACATTCAATTGACAATTTAACTGTCTATTGTACAAAATAATAGGCCTACTTTATAGTGTATACTTTAAAAGCGTCCTGCATATCTCATTTCTATGGAGTAATTATGATAAGATGACTTTTGTCAAGATAATTTGTGCCCCCATTTAAAAAATTTCTTGGAGCAAAATTCAAAAAGTGGGGGTGGCTAAAAAAAATTTGGGGAAAATTATGCCCCCATTTTTCAAAACCTGGTTACACCTCTACTGAGGGATCATGTATACCTCAGGGCAAAAAAATGATACTACTAATCTCCGTTTAATATCAAACTGACAAAACGGAGTATGATATATATAGTAGGCCTACAAGAACAGTAGGCCTGTGAGCGAATGAGGACGAGTTATTACAGGAGTCTAATTTAACCTTCGGCAGCCACGCGCGCAGGGCGCCTATTACGTTATACATCTCATTTTTAACAAACGCTGCCGTCTAGCGAAAGAAGGAAAGAAGTCAACTTTAGGGGGGATACGGGTCTCGGTCTCGGTTCTTCAAGTGCTGCGTGCCAGTGTGTTCACCGTTACTTTACACCCTCTCTTTCAGATTGGTTAAGAGACTCTCAACAAAATGCAATCTCCGTAAGCACCTCTGTCCGTTTGGTTGGGCTTTTAGCATAGGTGTGTGCGTGGGTCTACCACTGGGAATTCATCTGGTCGGCTTTGTACGCTGTATGTTTACATGCCTACGCTTTCTTACTGTTCCTCATCGCCGAAGTTGGACTGGAAACGCCTCTGCTAAGGCCTCTCCTAACCAGAAGAGGCCTTAAGGGGTGCTTTGCTATCCAGCAAAGCATTAAGGGGCGGAAGGCAAATGCCCACGGGCCCAGCAATTTTATCTTTTCCAGAAACGACGCTGTATAAACATATAATTAATAAAAATGGCAATTGTCTGCTTCAGAGGCGGCGATCCGGGGGGAGGTGTAGGAGGACAAGTGTCCACCTCTCACAGAGAGGGAACACGCTATACGTCTGCTTATTGGTGAATTTATTTCCTAATGAACTTTAGGGCTACCTTTATGCCAACACTTTGGTCAACCACTGACACTGCCAGTAGGTCACGTCATCGGTACCGAGATCAGAGGCATAGTAGGCTACCGGAATACCGCCTTAAATCTGTTCAAATCGGAAGGAGAGATAAAGTCTGCGCCCGACCAGGAAGTATGCAACGAAGTAGAGGAGCATTGTCACCATAGATGCCAGTCCTATCGCTGGTCCGTGAAAGCTCAGTCGCAATGCATGCCGGTCATGGAGTTGACAAGATCCTAACTCCACCGGCTATGAAAATTTATTGTTTCAACAGTCTACCCCTAAATACTATCTACCTCACTAGTTAATTTTTACAATAACAATTATTATATTGACGCACGCACCAAAATCTTTGCTCGAACGGGAATTAGGTCCCCTAAGGGGTTGTTTTTTCTGTATTGTTGACAGTCAATCCCCTCCCCGTTTAACTTATATGTTTTGTCATTCTGTTAGATCGCCAGTTAACAACAAAAACATATGGTTATGTAATGCAATCAAGCATTTATATAGCGACCTTCGAGATATCTACTCCACAATGGCTTATGCATGTCATTAAGATAGAATAAAATGCATCAGTTAGCAAAACTCTGCATAGTAAGCTGAAAAGAGTCACCAGTGATGGGCACACGCATAAGCATGGAACCAACCAACGGATTCCAATGGACAGCTGACACATACATGTGTGTTCAGACAATTCTTATACTTTTTGCTCTCTTTTACAGAACTTCACTTGCGTAAAGTTTGTCACGGTCGGACCCTCAGTTAGACATTTTCAATTCTTTTTCAGGTATGTTCCCGTCGACCTAGAGAGATGAAATTTTGCACATAATTCACGCTTGCACGACAATGCAATGTATCAAATTTGGACGGACATAACTGAAAAATTGATCAAAATATAACTGAAAAATTGCCAAATAACATAGCAAAAAGTTACCTCTTTAATTCATCTTTCAACTCTTTCTCAGGTATGTTTCCGTCGAACTAGAGAGTTGAAATTTTGCACACATTTTACGCCTGCACGACAATACAATGTATCAAATTTTGAAGAAAATAAGAGAAAAATTGATTTAAAAAATACTGAAAAGCTGATAAAACATGCAAAAAATATAACCCTCTTTGATTTAACTTGGCTTGCGTAAAGTTTGTCACGGTCGATCGGACATCTTTCAGCTCGTTTTCAAGTATGTTATTGTCGACGTTAGGGTTTCGGGTATCTACCAGATAAAAGAGGGTCCAGAAAGCCCATGTGTTTACTTTAACTTGTTATCTTCTCATCAAGGTAGCCATTCGGGTTAGAAAGCAACAACAACAACGGCAACAACATCAAG
>OY365816.1:552373-604873 GCA_959347315.1 Bimastos eiseni
TCCATCCATCCATCCATCCATCCATCCATCCATCCATCCATCCATCCATTCATTCGGGAATTTATATAGTGTATGCTCTATGAATGACATGCTCACCGGCGCTGCTCCCGAAAAACAGTTTTAAGTTTAGTGCGAAGGGCCTCAGGTAGCGTTCAAGAGTGAAGATGAAGCTGTAGGGGAAACCATTCAGATCCCTGGCCTACCACAGGCTCGATTCCGCGTATATAGACCCTAGCTGCAAAAGCGCTCATCTATGCTATTCATGCACTTTGATTAAGACTTATATTATTAGGCTTAATCAGAGTGCGTGTATAGCGTAGCCGAGCGCTTTTGTAGCTAATCATTCTGGAGTATTAGTAACCTTTCGGCCAAACAGAAGATCTATATAAAACTAAGAATGAATTTTTGAAACTCACTCGCGAAGCAAATGCAAAGAGTTTCAAGTCCAAGAGCAAATGATTTGTCCTCCTCTCTGATGCATCTAAATAGCCCAACAAATAATTATTCGTGGCGACTGAACACGAGCAATGAATCACTGAAGTGAAATTATGAAAAGACACATTTCAGTATAATGCAGGCGACCACGCATCTCCATCGGTCATAGACTGTCACAAGACTTGTATTGGATCAGACATAAATTATTGCCAAGCGACGAAAGTAGGTTGCATGGGAAATTTCGTTGCCATAGTGACACTCGTAACCTGAAGATGGATGTGGTTAAGTGGGGATGATTGGAGTAACCTGGCTATGATTTTGAACCTTTTGGTTACTTGATGATGATGTTGTTGATGATAATGATGATGATGATAATGATGACGATGATGATGATGATGATGATGAAGATGATGATGACGATGATGATGATGATGTTAAGTTACCTGAGTAGAACTGTAGTTGCCGATGCATTGTATAGACTGAAGACAACGACAAAAGCGACCAATGTCAACATGTATGGAATGAGGGACGCACATCCTTCCTCACAGAATCCAGCGAAGACAACACCCTCTCCCACCACATCCTCATCCATTCCTTCAGTTATTCCTACTCCATCTTCATCTCTTCCTCCAACTCCTGAAACGCACCGACATCCCTCCGAGCGTAGCTGCCAAACGAATAAAATAAGAAACCGATTCGACGAACATTGAAACTTTGGCTGAAATATCAACACTTATGGGAAGACAGCAAAGAATTCTTGCCAGACAATTGCCTAATCTAGGATCATGCTGATGAGTGCACAAGTACTTACCGGTCGACCGTGGGGGTCATTCGTAAGGGCAGTTGCGTTGAACATGTGGGTACATCCTGCGTGACAAGGAGAGAGATACAAGAGACCATCGCTACCGCAGACTGGATCGAAAACATCCGACGAACAGCCACAGTTCACGTTGCACTCCATCGTAGGGATCAGTCTAATGACACACCCACCCACCAATTAAATGAGGATTAAAACTATCTTTTTTTTCGAAACAAACTCATTCATCCCAAAAAGTTAGTAAGATTACATTTTGGCGCCCACCAATGTCTCATTACAAACAGGTTGTCACACATGATTTTGGCGCCCTCGGGCCCCAATAATCTTGTCATCACTAAGGGCCCGTAAGAGGTGACATAATATCATGTCGTAGTTCCAAATCAATTGCAAGCTCTGATCTGTCCTACAGCAAATTGAAGCTAATTTTATCGTATTTGCAGCTTCAATGGGACAAATCGTTTCAGCGATCCTGTTCGTCTAAGCATCGAATGAGAAACAGGGGATAAAACAAATTTTGATAACGTCATTGACCAATTTGCGACAGTTAGATCAAGAAAAATCAATTTTGTACAGACTGTCTATGACAGTCGTGTATAAATGGCCCTTAAATATATTTGAAAAATGTGAAATAAACAAGAAAAGAGGCCGTCCATAAAATTCGTCACGCAACTATGGACCAATTTTGACCCTCTTCGGGCCCTCCTTCTCGTCACACGTCGTGACAAAAGTCACAACCTCTGAAATATGACTTCACATCGCTTTGCACCACCCAAAAACAGATGTTCAGGAGGTTATATGCACATTTTCTTACAATTATCACTCAAAAAGTAATTATAACTATACAAATACTTCAAACTAGGATAGTAGAACGATGACGAAGTGGAGAAAGTTGACTTGTTACACTCATTATGCATTCCAAAAGAACAAAAGTTCTGGTAGAATCATTGCATTTAAAAAAATTGATAATAACAACTTGAAATAAACCAAACTTTGTGCTTCTCCATTCTCGCAAGGAGAAGCAAAATGCTCCTTCAAATAATAAATGCGAGAGCTTGGACCTCATCTTCCAGTTCAATGGATATTCCCATTCGGATCCAGCTATTCTTCGTCGATTAAATCCACACTCTCTCCACTTTCGTCGTTTGCGATCGCGACCATTAGTCCCGACGAGCAGCGTCCCTCGATCTGTGACCTGTGCGTTTTGGCGGTATAATTGATTTCTGCTAGCGTGTTACAGAATGGCTGCCTGACTTCCAAAACCCCAAAACTGACGCCGAGCATAAAAGTAAATAGTTCAAAAATTAAGAATGCAGTAGGCTAATCATAATTATTGTGGCTAAATTGTGGTAAACTACCTGTAAATAAGTGGAACTTGTTTAATTGAGCAAATGTTTAAAAATAAAATTATGAATTTTGATGTATTGATGTGATATCACATTTCTTTGGACCCCTTTCCTTCGTTACACATCGTCACAATTGTGTGACACCCCTCCCCATAGGCGCGTGATGTCATGTATGGCGCCAATTCTGTAGTTTGTCATCGGGTTCAAAATATCCTAGCTACGCCTTCGAATAGACCAAGACAGCGTAGGCTAGCTATTGTCATCGACGCCGATGTACAATAACTAGACACATTGAATTTTTAGATACTTCACGTAGGAAGTCATTTCTGCAGTAGGCAGACTCTATTGTTCATTTGAACTTAATCATTTATTAATTTACCTTCCGTTGATTAATTGTCCGGAATAAGAGATGTTAGGACAGGAGAGAAGCAAAGCAGGTCCGAGCAGCAAAACACTTAGCACCGACACCGAAAAGTTCATTCGACAGAGTCCTGCCACTCCTCCATCCATTCCTTTGATCCTTCCAGTCAACACTCCACCAACGTAAGATGAAACAGCTGCGAATATGGCTGGGATCATTCCTATGCAAGGCACAGATTGTTAAGGCAGACAAGTCTCAGAACAAAGGAAGTCTCATAGCAAAGGCAGTCTCATAGCAATGCAAGTCTCAAAACAAAGGAAGTCTCATAACGAAGGAAGTATCATACAAGTTTTGTAGCAAGGGAAGACTCATAGCAAGGGATGTCTCAAAGCAAAGCACGTTTCATAACAGAGGACGCAGTCTTGGTCTCGAGACGGTCTCGAGACCGGAAACCTGCGGTCTTGGTCTCGCACCACTCGGTCTCGGTCTTGGTCTTGGTCTTGACCTCTCGGTCTTGGTCTCGGTCTTGGTCTTGAGATTTTGGTTTCGTGCTCAACACTGGTCATGTCGCATAAGAAGTCTCATATATAATGGTAGGGACGTCTAGTAGTAGATTATAGCAAGGGCTGATTATTCACGGGAACGTAGGTCCCAACAAGAGAGCAAGTGGAAACAAATCTTCCCAATTGCTTTCCAATTTCTCATCTTAGCTCTGACATCCGTAATTTTCATTGCTGAAAGCTTGATATTATAAAGACAAAGTTGAACCTCAAAGTACGGTCTAAATCCCAACTGCTTTGACCGAACCGACAAGACAAGGTGTCCTCAATCCCAGAGAAAGACATTTGATCGAATGCGTTACAAGTTTACAACCACAGAAAGCAGTCTGGAGTGTCTTACCTCCCACTAGATTTGCAACTGAGGCCGTCTTCTGAAAGTGAACCTCGAAGTATTTCGGCATAAACGACATAAAACTCAATACGGACCAATCGCTGCAAATGGCGATCACAGTCAGAACATAGATTGGGTTCGTTACCAATCGAACGATCGCTTTAGGGAACTCTTCAGGAAACCAAACGAAAAACAAACATCAGACAACAAGTTAAATATTCAGAACTTAATAACAAAATTACAGGCATACTTTCTAGAGAAGCAGCAGTTCTTCGTTCGTTCATGGACAATGGACTTATTTTTGGGTGTCCCTAACTCGCAGGTCCGTTTGAACCCCAGTTGGGCCTCGTGCAGTGCGTCGCTTTTATTACTCTGATTTCACATCATGGTAAATTTCAACTGCGCATGATTATGTTTTATTATTTATTTATTATTACCGAAATTTGATATCGCCCTTCTTCCACAATTTTTTGCTCTGAAGTGCACACGCTTCGACGGCGCAATTGCAGTTGTACTGAAGAGCAATTGTGCACGAAGGACTTGGCCCAAGTCCATACAGAGTGACTCCTCGGACGAGGGTCGAACCCGCTCGCTCAACGCACACTGAACGTTACGGGCTGACCGCTCTACACGTGTTCCTTTGTTATCATTATTTTTATTATCCTATTTTATATTTTCTAGTGGTTCTTCATTAGGTATTATTACTGCATTTAATATTAATATTCTCACTGGTCTCGTTAGTTTGTTTAATTGTCTGTCACTCGTCATTTGTCAAATGTGAAATTTTGTTGCTTGTTTATTGTTTGGCAGAATAAATTTCTTTCATTGATTGATTGATTTTGTTAGGACTATTTTTTCAACGCAGTTCACCACAACCTCACTTGGGATTGTGAATACTTGTGATGAACAGAACTCTAGGTTATCGATAGATGTGATGTTACTGAAGTCATAATCGTAAACCGTCGGTTGAAACATTTTTATTACCTTTCAATTCGATGGAAGAAGCGTGAGTGGGTTTCACTAGACCACTTGAAGATTCCTCCTCTACAGTCGTCGAAGGAACAACAGATGTCTTTACGTCTTCCACTTTCTTCTCCATTTCTATCTCTCCCTTCTGTTTCTCCTCCCTTTCCCTCTCCTTCTTTTCTTCTTCCTCCTCCGTTTTGTCTTCATCCCTTTCATTTTTGTCCTCTTTCAACACATCATCTAATTCCTTCTCTTTCGCCTTCTCCTTATTCCACTTCTCCACTTTCTCATTTTTCATCCCATTCTTCTTTTCCTTTCCATTCTCTTGTTCCTTCCCAATATCCATTTCCTTTTCATTCTCCATTTTCTTCCCATTCTCCTTTCCCTTCCTATCCTCCTGCTGGTCTACGTTTCCTTCGACTGTCTTTCCTTCCTCTGGAGAATCCGCGGTGGAAGAGACCTTCCTGATCGGTCGGAGATTCCTTGGGAGCATGGACATTGGGATGGAGATGACGAAATTGAAGATGGCGTTGATGAGGAAACCAATCCACCACGCACCGATCCATTGCGGATGTTTCGGAGTCAGGTTCGTCCCTTCAGCATCCAAAACTCAGACCAATAATTCAAACAGGTGTCAACTAACTCGTTTTATAGTTTTGTGTCTTTTGGCTTCGACATTATTTAAACGATGAGCAATATTCTTAGATACCTAAACGCGTTGTAGTGCAAGCCAAAAAATTACCAGTTTAAATATTGTAGCCTACGACTGGAGGGTGAAGGGATTTTGCCACTCCATTACCAGATAATTATGAGCATTAAATGAGACCCATACGGGTTCAATACGAGCCCCAACATGGGAACATTGGTCATACATCTGGAGATCAGTAGTAAACGCTCAAGTGCTTTTGCAATTTAAACAGTCTATTCACTAGGCCACACGTCAAAGCTCCTGTGAGCGAAAGCTTTTAACTCAAAGGCTTTTAACGAGAAGGTTCTTGTAGAAAAGGCTTTTAAATCAATGGCTTCTAAAGAGAAGGCTCTTAAAGAAAAGGCTTTTAAATCAAGGGCTCTTAAAGAAAAGGCTCTTAAAGAGAAGGCTTTTAAAGAAAAGGCTTTTAAGGGGAAGGCTTTTAGAAAGAAGGCTTTTAGATAGAAGGATTTTATGATTTAGAGTGAGAAGGCATTTCGATGTGCTTATGGCTGAAAAGCATGACATGAGTTCTGACCTTTGAGGCTGGTGTGGATTGATAGGAGATATCCACCCATCGCAAATGAAACGATCGGAGATATCAAACGAACAGTATACATCAGACCTAAAACAACAACAACAGACACACACACACGCACAAACACACACACGCACCACACACACACACACACACACACACACACACACACACACACACACACACACATAGAATGATGTAATAGGAATCACACATTAAAATTTTATGCATCGCCTCAACATAAGAAAAAGAAACTTATATTGTTCATCGGTCAAGTGACATAATTATGCCGTCGCAATTCCGCTGAGCAGCTGATTTTAAAGTTAAATAACGGTCGATTGAATTTGTAGGCCTACATGTATATAGGCGCCGGTCATCATAAGTAGGACCTGATGTACATTTTCCCATTAAGCAATTTAGATTCCTTCACTAGTGTCGTTTAAATTAACTAAAACTGAAAGTAGGCCTAATGGTAACGCTAACTGATAGTTCTAATTCAGTAAACTGAAACCAAACTGGAAAGATATGAAAACTAGAACTAAAACTAAATTGAAACATTGCGAAACAATAACTAAAACGAGACTTGAAAGCTGAAAACTGAATAAAATGAAATTTCTTCTAGTGTTAGTTGACATACCTTACTCTTGCACTAAAGGGTTGTGGTATTGCAGCTGCTAGAAAACAACCTTTGTCAACATAATCTGTTATTGCACCCATAATGATACTGATGCAAATTGTTCTTAATTGCTATAACCCGGTATGAAACAGAATGTCGTATAAAAATTATTTGTTATTTTTGACATTTCATCCCATAAAGAAATCGTGAAGACAGTCTTAAGTTACATGGTACTTCAAACTGCATGTCGATAGTTCGTCAAACGGCTTAGATACAACAGTTTTAAGAATCGAATCTTTGAAGCCATTTTCCCAAAACTCATTATTTCCTGCATACCTGGTTATTGCACTGAACGCTTCAATTGACATTTTCTGTTGTTGCAAAACCAAATGAATGTCAACGCTAAAATTTAGAGTGTACCCACTTTTTGCGGAATGTGTTCAAAACTAAATCCAAACAGAAAGTTTTGAAAACTTAAACTAAAGCAAGAACCTAAAGAATCGTAAAAATAAAACTAAACTGGAAAGTTAAAAACAAAACTGAAGCTGAAAGTAAAAGTCAACTTAAATAAACTGAGATTTCTCACCGATGAGTTTGGCCGACAGTTGAGGTTCCGTGTGATCATCAATGAAGACGAGTCCAACGGTCCAGATTGAAGCAGCAGCAATACCATGAACGAAGTCAGCCACGCACAGCATGACCACCGCAGGAACCACATGAGTAACATCTTCATCAGCCATCTCTCTCTCCTTGGCGCTACACTTGTTCCTCATTTCTGCCTCTGTTGCTCCTTCCAATCCACTCTCGACTCCACACAACTGAATCGCTCCACTTCCGCTTTCCAACAGCGCAATCGTGTTAGCATTGGTCTGCATCTGCGCATGCGTTGTTGCGTCGATTGCGTCATATTCGGCGCCGAGGATGACGTGCGGGAGGAAGTATAGGAAGGCTCCAGTGGCCGTGAGGACCATGCAGATGGCGAAGAGTCGAGGTTTGTTCGTCTTGGATAGGAAGAAGGAGAAGACGATGATGCTGATGATGTAACCAAAGACGGACATATTGACGATAACACCAGCGAGGAAACTCGAGAGGTTGAACCTCCTTTCGAGGGTCGTAAGGACAGCGATGGGGTAGGACCCTTGGACGGCGTGGGTGAACGCGAACACGATGTATAGAATTATGAATGTCAAGACATGCGCAAACGGTGCCAAAATCTTTGGCCGGAAACGACGCCAACCACATCCGGTGCTGCCTACTTCCGCTTCCTTGCCTCCAGAGGGAGATGGATGCTCGTTGGAAGAGCGGCTGTTGTCGCTTAAGGGCGCTGTAGTCAGATTAGACGAGTTCATGTTTAACGTTAGTTTGGAATAGTCTCAGAACGACTTTGAAGAGAGTTAAAATTCAATATGAATTCTTCAGCATGCAGCAACATTTCATAGCATAAAACTTGTCTGTCCTTAAAGATCTCTTTATTTATCATAACGAAGGCACAACTACAAACCTGATAAATTCGTGTTGATGTGGCATAGGAGATGATGACTCCTACGGTCAGCTTCTAATGTTCATCTGAACTACGGTTTCTTAAACAGCGTCGGTGAACCAGTATAGGCATGCAGACGCGACAAGCGTTCCTGAAAATCACTCACACTCGTTTCCCCCCAATTCTCTGTCAAAGTACAAAAAGAAGAATAAACGTCCTTTGAGGAGTTCTGTAATTACGTCGATGCATGTTGTCCTGGTTCTACCAAAGATCAAAAGAATCGACGACAGCGCCAACACAGGCAACGAATGTTGACCTTCCCCTTCTGCAAAGCGATAAACCACTGCAACCAAAGACCAACAGAACAAAAGACCGTCAACACATTGTTGGCCGCTGAGTGGCAACATCCGTCTCTGACTAAACCACCCAAGAAAACAAACCCAAATAATGTGACATTTCTGGCGATGTTTTAGTAACTTGGAACCGAGCCACAAATATGGTCAATATGTCTAGGAAATGTTGATGAAGACAAAGATTCCGGCGATCTGGAGAGAGAGAGACAGACTGATAGACATATATAAGTCATACATGCAGGCATACAGAGAGCGGAGAGAGACAGACAGAGAAAGAGAGAGAGGAAGAGAGAGAGAGAGAGAGAGAGAGAGAGAGAGTGAGTGAGTGAGAGAGAGAGAAGGAGAGAGAGAGAGAGAGAGAGACAGACAGACAGAGACAGAGACAGAGACAGAGGCATAGACAGAGACAGAGAAACAGAGCGAGAGAGAGATATAGATAGATAGAGATAGAGAGAAAGAGAATGAGAGAGAGACAGACAGAGAGAGAGACAGAGAGACAGACAGAGAGACAGACAGAGAGTTGCAGGATTTATCAGTGCAGCAATTGCCGAGTGTCGTTCACTTCATCTCGTCAGAATGGAACTCATCATCTCGAGTGAGTGCATTCGGTTGATGGTCAAACTCCAACTCGCATCACACACTAACAATAGGACCAATTGGGTTCAGCGGTTGACAGGTCTCTTGTCTGTAGAGATAGCGCGAGATTACACATGATGGAGATAAAGTTCACGGACAGACAAACAGTGCAGCACTTGTCTCAGATGCGATGTCAAAGTTGCTCTTCATCCAAATGAGTCTCAGCCTCGCACAAAGGTTGACAACTTTGAACGCCAGCAACAAATAAAACCAAAGCGATGTCTTCGTCAACTCATAAATCTAAGTCAATAAGGTTGACTTAGATTTAAGAATAAATCATCCAAGTTAGCTGCAAAGTTGTTCGTTTACGTTCAGTGCTTAAAGTGTGTCTGGTCGGTCATGGACGGCGTCCAGGCACTTATTTTCGAGGCTGGACGCCGTCCTGCCACTTATTTGGCCAGCATAGCCTGGACGCCGTCCATGAGCGTCCATGCAACAATGCAATTCCTCTACGTACGTAACTTTCAACAACGTTTAATTATCAGCTATTAAAAAATTGTTTTATCATTGGGCCTACTTATTAACTGCAGTAGCCCATGCATATAACGGATGTCTATAATTCGTGTTATAGCATACATTCTAGTTAGGCTACCATTTCATCAGATTAATTATCGTCTTATGCGTTTCCGGCGTCTGCTGCATTTGGTGATTAATTTTCTGATGTAAAAAGCAAAAAAATTTCAACTAGCTTGATAAAAATGTTTGACGAGCTGATCAGACCTAGTAAGTTAGTAAACTGATTAAGTTGCACTGCATACCATAGCGGGTATAAAATTCAGTGTTGGGCACGAGACCAAAACCTCGAGACTAAGACCGAGAAGTCCAAGACCAAGACCAAGACCAAGACCGAGACCGGGTGACCCGAAACCAAGACCAAGACTGAGACCGATGGTCCGAGACCAAGACCAAGACCAATACTCTTTTTTATAAACAATTCAGTTTATTAAGACGCTAAAACGGAATAACACGCTTAAAACATCAATTTTATTGCTGAAGAATACTAATATTAATAATGGTCCAAAAACAGTTTTACCGGCCAATATGAACTTTTGCGGGTTCAGCCCTTGGCTTCGGCCTGAGAATCGCACACTATAAATTACTTACAGTATACGATAGGTAAATTCTTTAAAACTCCGCGTCAGACCTCTCCGGATGTGTGAGCCTGTCCCAAGCCAGGATAAAGGAGGATGGTTCTGCGGTGGGCTTGCAACCCACCCAGGCAAAACCAAAGCTTACAACCGAAACAACGCAACGACCTAAAATGTTTGGAGCTATCGTGGGAGTAGGCTGAGACACTGACTTTGGATACAGACGAATGGAGGAAGTGCGTTGCCCGATGTGTAGACCTTATTCTTATTCTTATTACCGAAATTTGATACCGCCCTTCTTCCAACATCTTTTGCTCAGAAGTGCATACACACGCCTCGACGTCGCAATTGCAGTTGTACTGAAGAGCAATTGTGCACGAAGGACTTGGCCCAAGTCCATACAGAGTGACTCCTCGGACGAGGGTCGAACCCGCTCGCTCAACGCACACTGAACGTTACGGGCTGACCGCTCTACACGTGTTCCTTTGTTATCATTATTTTTATTATCCTATTTTATATTTTCTAGTGGTTCTTCATTAGGTATTATTACTGCATTTAATATTAATATTCTCACTGGTCTCGTTAGTTTGTTTAATTGTCTGTCACTCGTCATTTGTCAAATGTGAAATTTTGTTGCTTGTTTATTGTTTGGCAGAATAAATTTCTTTCATTGATTGATTGATTTTGTTAGGACTATTTTTTCAACGCAGTTCACCACAACCTCACTTGGGATTGTGAATACTTGTGATGAACAGAACTCCAGGTTATCGATAGATGTGATGCTACTGAAGTCATAATCGTAAACCGTCGGTTGAAACATTTTTATTACCTTTCAATTCGATGGAAGAAGCGTGAGTGGGTTTCACTAGACCACTTGAAGATTCCTCCTCTCCAGTCGTCGTTATTACTAGAGTATTGGATAACACAAATTATCCAACTTTTTATTTATAATAATTATTGGGAGACGTGATGGTAAAAACCAAATTGGCGACAAAAAACTAAATCTGCTTCGGAGCTGATGTGAACGGACTGCGGAGACCTTTGCCAACACCACGTGGTGGCCTCTGGGCGTACAGTTAAAACCGCCAGCTGGTTGATTGCATGGCAAGGATTGGCAACAGTAGGCCTACATGTAACATCGTCACATATAGGCCTACTGTTATTGTCAATATAATGTTCCGTTGTAGGCTATGACGTTGCCAGAATGCGAGCGTTTGTAAACTGTGATGGAAAGAAATTGACAATTTAAGATCGTAACAATCGTAGCAACTCGATCACAGCATGCATGGTTCCAACATTATAATTTAATTAACTACAGTTTGACACTAAACATACCCTTCTGGATTCTTTCGATATCGACAATCTTTGATATTGGCATTTTTAGCTTTCAGCGGCCATGTTGGACGCCATTTCGAAAGTGACCCATTTATTGTCTTTCTACTACAATAGATTGGTACTTTGTTAATAAGCATACAATGTAGCCCACAGTTTGACACCAAGGACCAATATAGACTCCTTGGTTTGACATCAAACACATCTAACTAGATTGAATGGTTCTTTAGATACTGACATTATTAGCTTTCGGCGGCCATGTTGGACGCCATTTTGAAAGTGACTCCTATGTCATGGTCTGAATAGGTATTTTTTACTAAGAAAACAATAAAGCCTACAATTTGACGCCAAAAACAGCTTTCTATGTCGAATGGTTCGTTAGATATTGATAATTGAAGCTCTCGGCGGCCATGTTGGACCACCATCTTGAAAATTACCCTTTTCCGATGGTCAGATTGGAATAGACTTTTTCTATGTTAATAAGCATGAAAAATGGTATCAGATTCCGTTGAGAGACTTTTGTTCGCATTTTTTGAAGGTTACGTGCTTTTTTCCATAGAATGACCCGACCAAAATTAAGTAAAAATTGAACTGAATTTCTTCTATCTCAAGTTGCAAAACGATGCCACGTGTAGGTCTAGCTATAAATAGGCCATATCTATTGCTACTGCTTTTGCATGATGTCGGATTGATCATCAACAAAATAATTGAGAAGTCCAGTTTCCTCACCAGGGCAGACTTGCTGTAGTTCTGGAAAAGATCATGTACTGGAAAATGTTAAAGTGATAGATCGATTGGTAGAAATATTCCAAAGTTAAGAATATTGATGAAGTGACTATTTCAAACGTCCAGCTGTTGATGCTATCAGCAGTATGAACATTTAGATCTATTTGTATTTATCTGGCGCAATATGGTTCAAAATAAGCAGAAATCAATCGAGATTATCCTGGTATACGGCCCAAAACAAGCACAAAAGAGATACCACGATCCCCACCCTCTATTTGGGAATAGCAAGAATGGAGGAGATCACAATTCTAGATATCGATTTCGAAAGTTTACCGATTGAGTTTTGGCCCCATAAGTGGCGCTGACACCATGTGTCTGGCAGGGGCACGCGTCTTGTACTTTCTAAAACTTAACGGCACGAGGAACACACATGTTTTCAAAATTGGCATAATTACAAAGGTATTTTTATAACTTTAAAGATTTCTATAGTTAGCTGATACCAGACGTGGCTCAAAGACTCCAGTTGTCAAGTTGGATGCACTTTTACTCACTCACATTGATCGGTAAGGCAGAGGAAGAATGGTAGGAAATGGACCAGAGGAAGACCGAAAACAATAATCCTGGAATGGATGATGGAAAAGTGGATACAAGAAAATGAAGGTGGAGGCCCATAACAAAGAGGAGTTAGACATACTAACCTGCCTATAGATTATAGAGGACAGAAAACTAAAGAAGAAGGCCTTACGGCTTACCGATCACTATAGTAGCCTACATCAAATCTTAGAGATGGAGAAAGTTAGCAACCATGCTTTGAAAGTGTCGCGGTTAACAAGATATCGCTCCATTCTTCAGTCCTAAGATTAAAAGAATCTGTAGCCGATGCCTCGAATGGCAGATCTGTAGACTTAACCCAAGATGAGACAATTTGGCAACACGGCTTACGATCCACTAAGTGTCAGGAAAGACTGAACCATATCAACTTAAGAGACTGTTTGGCAGAAGTTACTTTAACAACTCTCGGTGCATTGCTCTATCAGACTGTAGGTGTATTTTGTTTGACACACCGCTTTAGATTCTATGTAGACTAAATTCAATTCTAGCTCAATATTGACTAGAGCACGCTCCTATGCAAGGAGACACAACTCTTTGTAAATAGGGGAGGGGGCACTCGGGAAAGGAGGACAAAAAATTCGCTTCGCAAACTTTTTACCCCAACTTTCGAAATGACTGACTCTTTGTCCACAATTTCACAATTGAAAGTAATTTTCTGTATGCTTTAAATAACAGCAAATATTTCGCAAGCAAATAGTTGACGACAAAATAAAGGTCAATGGACAAAAAGCAAACGAATGATATCAAAATTTTATTTTTCGGCTATTGTAGGCTATTTTTTTAAATAGAAGTTGGATTGATAATAATAATGCCTGCAAATCTAGCTTCTGCTTCAGTAAGAACTATTTTTATCAATTCAACTAGGCATTGCTAGACAAATATTCTTTTCATAATCCATCTTTATTTCAGCAGGCATTATATTCATCCAAATAGCATTTGTTTTGGAAAAATTTCGTTCACCTACCCAACTTCTATTCTAGCATCAATAATGTCATCAACCCAACTCTTATTTTAACGACCACAGTGACACATAGCGCGCGAACCTCGACATATGTCGGTGATATGCCTTTGAAATCTTTAGTTCTTAACTTTTTGACACTATACAACTACTACAGTGGCATTTTACGACTAGGCATTTATAACGCGCTTTAACACGAGAAGTCGTGCACGAAAGGGCACACACGTCTTGACGACGCAACTGCAGTTGTAATACAGAGATTTATTATTGCGTGCGAAGGACTTGCTCAAGGTCCCTACACAGTGACACCTTGGACGAGAGTCGAACCCGCTCACTCAGCGCACACTGAATATAAAGGGCCGATCGTTCTAACCAATCGGCCACCGTGCCTCACCTCACACTAGCGTCCAGGCACTTCTTTTTTACACTTTAGGCACTGTTTAAGTTGAACGGATTATCTTTCTTGCATTACATAGAATTTCTTGACCGTATCAGCCTCAATACAGTTGGTCCAAAAGAGTTGAAAACTTAAAGATTATCTAAGCACAATCTTCGATTATTCTGGAACTGAATTAGCTATAAGTACCACGTGTGTTCATGGTAGATATCAGCGCAGCTAGAAAGGCCTCAGGCATTTGATGTCTGGTGTAAAGGCACATTTGATGTCGCGCCATTATAGATATTGCTGTGGTCTAGGTACTATTGAAGGTCACGCTAATTTCTGACTAGTGTATGGACCACACCGATTGTGTTTTTTACGAGATGACTGATTGCCTGCGAGCTTCGTGGCGCTACTAATCAAATCGATTATGTGGCCTAACATACACGCACTGAAAACACGTACTCTTCTCTCTGTTGTCAATGACGTCACTCTAATGACTCTCGCGAATGCAGCCGTGCACTCGCAAAGCAGGACAAATCGCTTCGCAGTTTGTCATTTGCGGGACAAAGCCCTACGAAGTGGATGGAATTTAATGAGAACTTATTTTGTTTGCATTCAGACACACGCCCCGACCTATCAAAGTCCCTCCGAAGATTTTGACTTTTTGAGCGGAGTTAAACTAGGAAGAATCTACCTCTTGAATCTGCTCAATCTTTAATTATTATTCGCTTCAGACGATCGATTGACGATCGATGCTGAGAGCGCAATAGAAGCTGTGCACTGACTCTAAATTGTCCACATTTGAATGTCTTCTGAGTGTCAAACGCAAAAGTATCTCATGGCAAGCTAATTGACGTCATCTATGCACCAGCTTATTCACGAGCGCTGCGTCAAGCTAGATGTGTTGTTCAGATATTATGAACATTAACTCAAAATTAGAGATTGTCTGATTCCTCTTTGTTGCAGTGACCGTAAACCTAAATCACCTTGACAGGCGAATGGGTAGCTGAAACAGGGGAGGAGAGGGAGACCCTAATTGATTTCGATTGTAATTACTATCAACGTCAAAGTAAACAATCGACTGTTTGATATATCTCCTGAAAACAACCGTTCGTCATTCCAGGATACATTTACTCATCCGGATGGAAAACCAGATAATCCATGAACTCACCTTCTCCACTCACCACCCTCTCCACTCATGTGTCAACCGATGGAATAATGTATTTTCATATCCTCGATCCGTCCACGTATTGAACGCAACAAAGTGCATGGCTGACACCCATCAATACGTTCACCCTTTTCAACCATGTTTTCATCACGCTTTCCTAATCGCTTCCTCCATCGCCAGCGACCACCACTCCTATGTCAATCCTCAACAGTTGATAATATAATCAGATGGAACTCAGAAGATTTGGAATTCTTTTCAGCTACATAATATTCACTCTCTTACTTGTTTAATTCGCATATAAGTCTACTGCGTCAGGAAAGAAAGGAAGGAAGGATGAGCGATGGAATGCCTTTCCGCGAGAAGGAGTTCCTACCGGATGAGATCGGACTAAAGAAACTGCATCACGGTAAACCATGCATTCAGCGGCCCCTATCTTTGAAATGAACTCATGGACAGAGTTTTTAATTAGACCAATTCAGTTAATTAGACAAAGTACGAGTCTATGAACTGCGGATGGTATTGAACGGTGGGTGCTATATTGTGGATGTGGCGGTTACATTACCAGAGGTCGTTCTTGTATAGCCTACTTGGCAAATCAATTCACAGCATTTGCATTGTAATTAGCATAATTATAGGTTATGAAAACTTGGCTTTTAAAGAGCTTCTAACAGTTACAACAACTAGAATAATTAAAAAGCAATAACAACGATAATATGATGTTAATTAAAAAAATCTCTGCTGTGGCCATGAGTCCATGACTAATTGCGAGAGTCCAACATACAATTATTCCGCTCATGTCTTCATTTAGTGAAAACGCAATTCTATTTCCAAAGACGAGAATAAACATGAAATAGATTTGAAAATGTGCGATGTTCCTTGTTCTAGTCAGGTTCCAGTAAGAAATGTGTGTGAATTCAGGTAGCAACATTTTTCGTTCCACGGCGAACGAATCTTTCTTAATTAAACGAAAGTATATAGCCTACATATTGTTTGCACGGTGCAACTTGTTTATGCTTTGCTCTCAAAGCAATAGAACTGTGTTGATAAGATGTCCCGATAAAATCCTCACATGAAACGAGAAAAGAAAAAGAGAATGTGAAGCTTTCATTTAATGTCAGAGTCTGCTTTCGAAATGAAGAGCTCAACCGTGAGTCGTCCTTGGCTCTTTCTTCTTTCGGACTTTGCCATCAATACAACGGTTCACGGACTCAGATTCCTCGCTGAACCTTCCAAGTATCTCTGTCGGAAGTAAGTCGATCTTTTGGGTCAGTTCCATGATCTACATGGATCTTCTTATTAGGTTTATGATCTTCGACCGTTAACGGCTTCATCTTATAGCCAATGATGGCTCTGTTTTAACGGACGGAGAGACAGCCAATAAGCAGCTACACTGGAGACTACTGGCTACAGTTGAGACAATAATTCACTAATAATTATGACAGGTGAAGAGTAGGTCTAATTCTTGGGAATTCTTAATCACACTAGAGAAATTTAGAGCGTTACATGAGAATATAACAATCGTTGTAGTTGTAGATTGATGTTGCGCTGTTTTTCGTTTGCTCTGAGGTTTGTTTGGATATGTCTGATCCTGGTTTCCATTTCACTATTCATTTTCCTCATCGTCTCAAAGATACTCCTCCTCTACTCCTATCCTAAATCCGTTAATCTCGACATCCTCTACAACGAATCCATCCACTTCCCAGCCGTCACCATCTGCAGCGAAAATCCATACAGGTGCGAATTGTAATTAGAAAATAGCACAAAATAATGCTGATTGGGAAATTAAAAGTATGTGCAAAGACAAGAAAGAAGGATTTCTTCTGCTTACAAGCAGTTCATTGTTCATGGTTCAACAGAACTGTTCTCTATAATTATTATACTGTGACTATTTCATTTGCATTTTAAACTCATCTTAAGATGCACCTTTAATAATAATAATAACCTATAACGAAAGTCAGCAAACAGGATAAGCCTTAGCAGACAGGATAAGCCTTAGCAGACAGGATAAGCCTTAGCAGACAGGATAAGCCTTAGCAGACAGGATAAGTCTTAGCAGACAGGATAAGTCTTAGCAGACAGGATAAGTCTTAGCAGACAGGATAAGTCTTAGCAGACAGGATAAGCCTTAGCAGACAGGATAAGTCTTAGCAGACAGGATAAGCCTTAGCAGACAGGATAAGCCTTAGCAGACAGGATAAGCCTTAGCAGACAGGATAAGCCTTAGCAGACAGGATAAGCCTTAGCAGACAGGATAAGTCTTAGCAGACAGGATAAGCCTTAGCAGACAGGATAAGCCTTAGCAGACAGGATAAGCCTTAGCAGACGAGATAAGCCTTAGCAGACAGGATAAGCCTTAGCAGACAGGATAAGCCTTAGCAGACAGGATAAGTCTTAGCAGACAGGATACGTCTTAGCAGACAGGATAAGTCTTTAGCTCCGTTAGTCAGTTTGTAATCATCTGAAAGCACGCAATGTAAGCGTGTAGACGTCAGTTTAGTATCCGAGGATCAGCCGAACAGACGAGTGGAATGGATGGTGCCTGGATGTGGGACTTAAGCAGAGGAAAGAGGAGGAAATTGGACTTGTGGAAGAGATATGTCCTCAGTTTTCATGTAGAGATTTGCTTTGAGATTAAAAGAAGTGCAGCGTTGGTAAATTCTGAGACTGGGTCGAGCGATTGTTATTCTGATGCAAGTTAATTCCAGAAGGACAAAGCAGTTAGAACCAGACTGCTGTCTCCTCTGATTTCTGAATGGCACTGGAACGTAGGCCTACAATGCAACATGGCTATTAAGGACTTGGTTTGAGAAATTAATGAGCTGGTCTCTCTGATGAGGCTTACGCTGAAAATCTCCAGACCTATGCATGAGTATTTACAACATACAGCATATTTCGCTTCGCACAGAACAATATGTTCAGTTGTAGGAACAGGCTTTGAAGCGAGAGCTTGATTTGTAAGAAATCGTGATAGACGAAGATAAAATATTATGTTTGTGTTGCCAGTGTGAGTGGATTGCAAAAACACGGCCTCTATGATCTGCTCGTGAATGAATATTCGAAGAATCAAGATCGCATCAATTGTAAGTAACATCTCATATTTTCCAATCAGTTTGCAGAACGAGTGAAAACCACATAATTATATTATGCCCTATGCTTAAATTGGCTTTGTGGACTGCAAGGTTTCTATTCAACTTATTACAGTGTCGCTAAGAAATCACTCAGTAGGCAAAGCATATGAATGAAGTAGGCATGCGCTTCAGCCTTTGATTTCTGTGACCTATCAAAACCAAGTGGTAATCAGGTTGGTGACCGTGAGCAACATACATCATTAATTACAATTAATCAATGCTGTAATTACAATTAATTAATGCTGTGGTTTACCGTCACTGTTGGCCAGATACCTGTGACGAATACTTGCTCTACCCTGGCATCTGTGAGATTCCGGAGACGTTTTCGCTGAGTAACATTCTAGTGGGAGAATCGACGAGATCCATCTGTCGTCGACTCTGTTCCATCATCTACGACATCCAATGCAGTTCCTTCCTTTACAACCGAACAGATCGCACTTGCATCCTAAGCACCTACACGGGCGAATGGTTGCCACGCTCCACTGCACCTGACTCAACGGATGCTACTGCTGTTGCTGCTGAGTTAAACTGCTCATCCGGAACAGGCAGGGTCGAATTCTACAGAAGAAAACGATGCATCAGTGAGTGACTTAGCTCGTTAGAGAAATCTCGTAGGTGATAGAAAGCATGTCTATTCTAATTCAACCTATTCCAATCCGTTCCTATCAAATCTAATTTCATCTTCTTATTTCTGCAGCGCCTTAATCATAATGACGAAGACAGAACTGGATGGTCGCAATAAAGTAAATGGGAGAATCGAGGTCGAAACAAGAGAGATAATAAGCTAATAGTCACCAGGATCCGGTGAATTGTTAAAAGATAAGGCCAGATAAATATTCATTATTATTATTGAACGCATCTCTGTGAGGGTCCGCGCTTATCCTGTACATTTGTCTATTGACAGATTTTATCCGATTTATCTGCTTTCTTTGACCAGAATCGAAGGACTTCTTCTGCAACTTTGAGGATGGTCTGTGTCCTTTGGTCAACGCTACAAACGCCAACGAGACTTGGTCGATGACAAGAGCTGTTGACGTCGCTTCCATTCCTTTCGATAACACTTTGAACCTTGGTGAGCAGATGCGACTGCATAGCGTCAACTCTTGAGATCTCTGAGTTGCCTTCCTGCAGAGGCGCTATACTTAATTAAGGAATCAATTCGGAATAGTTTAGAATAATAGTTTGAAGTATTGTAGATCTGTGAATTGACTATGAAACAAGAGATTGATGTTCATTTCTGGATGACTCTAACCAAAGATTCCTGAACTCTTTGCAGCGTCAAAATATTTGGTTTGTGGACAATAATAATTGTAAGAAGAAAGTTGCAGTAATCTAGGCGAATGATTAGCGTTCAGCAAAGAATTAACTTCAAACTGGGGCCCATAGGTTATAACATTTTGAACTTTGATCAACCACAAACGATGAGCCGACAAAATAGCCTCAGACAAAATAGCCCCGATAAAGTAACCACGAAAAATAGCCTCAGACAAATGGCCTCTGACAAAAATAGACCCTAATAAAATATCCCCAGACAAAATAGCTTCAGATAAAATAGCCTCTGACAAAGTATCCCCAGACAAAATAGCTCCAGTCAAAAAAGCCCCAGACAAAGTAGGCAAAATGCTTTCTCCTTTATCCATCTTCGTTCCTGACCTGCTGCTGTCACCATATTGACGCAGTTCTGTCGCTGAATCTGAGCTGTGTCGATGTGTTTTGTTGTAGGAAGCGGTCATTTTCAGATTATGCTAACTAGTGATCAGCGTCTTGGATACTTTGCTCGTCTTCAGTCTCCTTACATGAACACAACGGGTCAGTGCGTTGAACTCTTCTACTGGATGGATGCTTCAGTTGACGTGTCTGTCCTGTCAATCATCGTCATCTCTGAGGAGAAGGTGGAGCAGGTGGTTGTGAGAACCATAGGACAACCAGTGGCTGGATGGAACCGATTATTCACCCAGTCTCCTCTGCCCAGCGGAGTCTATCAGATCGTCATTGAGGGAAGACGAGGAAACGTTGGATTCACCGGATTGGCTGTCGATGACATCATCGTACAACGATGTCAGAAATTTGGTTAGACTGATATTATTAGCGTTGGTTGTCTCCAGTCTGAAAGTGTTAGTTTTTGGAAAGGTCAAAGGTTAGCGCTTGTCTGGTGGCGAGTGGACAGTGAACTGACTATACCAGTCAAGAGGTCGTGGGTTCAAACCCGGCAAGAATATGTTCAAGACTTCAAAAGAATTAGATTATAATTAGATTATAATGTTTAGGTAATGGCCAGAATTAGATCATCTAATTAATTTCTAATCAACAGCTCAACGTTTTCTTCCTCTGTTGTTCAACTGTGTTGTTTATTTAGACTCTGATCGTGAATGTCGAGTGAATCCAATGGGAACCGGTTACTTAGGAACCGCCAATCGATCTGCATCAGGTGAACCTTGTCTGTCTTGGGCAGATGTGGGAGGCGATTATGGGCCTCAGTTGCCCGACGTAAGAATCAAAGACAGCAGAAACTATTGTCGGAACATCCTTGGACCGTTGGCCTGGGCTCAACCTTCTTGTCTCGTTGCAACCACTGTGGCCTCTTCAGCGAAGGAAATTCGACTGGCCCCCTGCGACATCAAATACTGCGGTTGGTAGATAATTAATTAAAGAGATTAAACGATGATGACTCTCCTTTATATCGTAGACAAAGACAGATATGTGCAAGTGGTTAAGATGGAACCATAATTAGTAAAATAACACTCAAAACTTATCTACGATTAGGTAGTCTTAATCTGAAGATAAACAGCAGACTGATTTTTTTTGACAATTTGGTTAACTGGTTGATAAGAGAGGTAAGATACAAAATGGTTCTTAATAATGTAACTCAGTCTATAGGCCTAATATTATGCTGGTAGAAATATCTTGAAAACTATTGATGTGAAGCGCCCTGCCTTCAGTCTCCTGTTCCTCTGGCGCTTCATTTAAACCTGTCTAAATAATAATTAATAATTTGTTATTGTTTTATTGGTGACATCTTTGGTCTAGTGCACAAGGCAGAAAGCGATGGCGCACCAAAATCAAACTAAATGAGAGAGACACAGACACAGACAGATACAGACAGAGACAGACAGACAGAGAGGAGAGAGAGAAAAAGAGAGAGAAAGAGAGAAAAAGAGATATATATCTATATAGATGGGAGGGACAGAGAGAAAGAGAGGAAGAGAGAGGGAAGGGTTGCCTTTGGCGCAATAAGCACTCTGAAACAAGTAATAAGTAAAATTCTGAACAATTCAGCTGTGGTTGATTATAAGAAATGGAAGGTATCTCATAAAGTTTGCTTAAGCGGATCCGTCAGAAACTCCTTCTCCTGATATTCCATTTTTTCTGCTTAGACTGTCGCCTGAGAACGGAACATCATCAATGCGGAGATGGAAAGTGTCTTCCAACGGCCGACTTCATCTGCAACGGACTGGACGAATGTTCCGATGGAAGCGACGAATCATCTTGTGGTAGATACAGCAACTGGCACCATTGTCTATCTTATCCCTCGGGGTTCTATATAATATTATACTCAAACAAAACGCAACAATTAACAACAGTAAAAAAGCATCAATAGGTCTAACACAGGAGCATTCCTGTATTATAACCAAATGAACTCCAAAGCGTCGTTATATGAAATACCTTCGTGTGTTGTTGTTCGTGTAGGTCATAAGGCCAGCGTGTCTTGTAACTTTGAGGATGCCTTCAACTGTGGCTACACGTCATCAACCATCGGTCATCTGTCGTGGATGAGGAGACAGGGAAGTGATGCGAGTGGAGTCACTCAGGGACCAGTCACCGATGCAAGCGGTTCTCTCCAAGGTAGGCTATACGTTAACACCCACCCACCTATTTATATTGGGCCCTCGCTTAACGCATGCACTTATATGGCGGTTCATCTCGTTTGAATTATAGAAATCACTGGCACGGTATTTACTAACTCCACCACTATTTGCACCCTAACAGTGCCAGTACCAGTCCCAGGCCTGGATAAAAAAGGAGGCGGGCGACGCCAATGATCTTTGTTATCACACAGTGCCTTTAAACTGCAACAGCCACCATTTTGTTTGCCGTCTGTTCCTAGGCTACTACATGTTGGTCAGTTCCGGATTTGGAGAAGTGGGAGACAGAGTGACCTTCACCTCACCTCTCGTTTCACTCTCGCATCCAATGAGTTTTCAATTCTTCTACTCAATGCGATTGTCCGATGACTCTTCCTCCGATGCCCTATTGCAACTGGTCACGAACTCTCAGCTCGGTCTTCCTCTGCGCGTCTTACTAGAGGTGACGACGTCGACTGCATCCAACTGGAGAAGGTTTTCCACGTGTCTTCCATCTGGAGAGTATTTCCTTCAGTTCATCGCTACGATTGGTCGACCCTTCGCAACTGACATCGCAATCGATAATGTTCAGATCTCGAATGATGAATGCAAGATTCCACCACCAGCGGTCACCAAGAAAGGTACTTCCTCACCATGTCTCTCTCTGTTTGTCTGTCTCCCTATGCCTGTCACTGTCTGTATGTCTCACTCTCTGTCTCTGTATGTCTCTCTATGCCTGCCTCTGCCTGTCTGTCTGTCTGTCTCCCGTTTCACATTTCAAATCTCTGTGGCGGTCTCCTAATAATTGTAAGTGGACAAAAGTGTCTGGTCTTTATAACTGTGAAATGCTTAGACATCAGACATGAGCAATTCCTTCTAACCTTCTAAGTGAGGTAGAAGCAGCTGATTCTGGGAATTCCCCTTGTGTTTGTAAGGCTGTGTGTTCGTGTGTGCGTTGCAGTTGCGGTGGATACGCCATCCGTGAACTGTTCGTTTGCTAGCAAGTGTTGCGGATACAGTCTCACATCGACAACGTCAAACATCGATTTATCCTACAAACCAAAAGCCAAATGCCGTTAGTTGCTTTCAGACACTTAGGTCGTCGTCTGGCGACCTTTTGAGCACCTGGAATTTAGAATAGTTGAAAGAGATTTCAACTGAATTACTATTTAACTACTTTCTCAAAGCAATAATGATTGCAAGGTGTCTAATCTGAGTACTCTCTGTCTCTATTACTGTCTGTTTCTCTCTCACTCTCTTTTTATCTGTCTGTCTGTCTGTCTGTCTCTCTCTCTCACTCTTTGTTTATCTTTCTCTCTCACATACTCTCTTTTTATCTCTCTCTCTCTCCGTCTGTCTGTATGTCTCTCTCTCTGATATATATATTTATAATATATATACATATATATTATATATATTGTGGCAGAGTTGGTAATTGGGCTAAGGACTTTATGAGACCGTTACTTGCCTGCTTCTGATCGGCAGATACACTGATGAGTTTCTATTTGAAGTGTCGCTTCATAAAAGTCAGAATGCAGTAATAACCACTTTATTCAGTTGGGTTCATGGGGTCATTGATACTGTAGTCCACACCCGTCTCATCCCGGTCATCCGTCGTTGCTTCGGTTGCTTTCCTGTAGAGAAGAAGTTCGAATGAAACAGAGGCGTCAATTTTGAGTGATGGAGGCAAAACCCCCGTACCCAAGGGTATGGAAGGCAAAATATTCTCCTAAGAGTAAAAAATTACCCCCTCCCTACGTGAAATTGGAGGCATTTGCCTCCGGACCCCCCTATCTGGAGTCCTGGACGCCCCTGTGTTGAACAGCGTTAGATGTAGTTACATGTCAAGGGTCAAAGGTCGGAGGTCACAGAACGGGGAGTAAGTAAGTATATTATTTACTTTTAACTGTTACCTGGTTTACATGAGCGCAAGCATAAAGGGGTGTAAACACTCGCAGCCAACAACTGCGTCAATTCCCTGTCAACTCTAGCCTACAAAGACGAACGATATCAAACCTGGGAATTGTTAACTGCGGTCCTGATGTAAGAAATAAAATCAATTAATCATCACTTAATTAAGAGTAGTTGAGGCGAAGTTCATTAAACCAAACGATCGTCTATTAAAGAGGGTAAGTAAGTATAAGTCGTGTGGATGTCTTTTGTTGGTTGTGTAGTGACTGTGTTGAGTGGATTCTGTGACCAGACGTATCGTGAAATCCAGGGATCCATCCTCTCTCCCAATCCATGTGGATTCGCCAGCCAGTCCAAGTGCATCAACTACATCAACGCTCCACCTGGAGCTGTCGTCACCTTGACCTTCGTCGTCTTTGACCTTGAAAGCTACGACTTCGCCTGCAGCGTCGAATCGCTCAAAGTATCGATGTTCGCTGTCGATGATTAATCGACGTGTTATATATATATATATATCTCTAGAGACGAGACACAACGAGTAGAATTTTATCTGTAAGTCAAGAGAAGGCAGGGAAAGATTAAGAGAAGGCAATGAGAGGTCAAGAGAAGGCAATGAGAGGCTAAGAGCAGGCCATGAGAGGTTAAGAGAGTGCATTGGCAAATAAAAGGCTTTAGAAAGAAAGGCAAAGAATGAGCTTTGCTCTTGAGTGAAATTCACAGGGCCTACGGTCGGTCATTGAATTTTTATGTCCGACAAAAAATTTTCTTTCCTCTTCAAATCGAAATACAGCATAGATGTCTAAATGAAAATTATAGATTAGATGATGTCACTGTTGATTAGATCTACTCGTGGGCAGCAGATAAAAGTCAGTGGATGGAGTTGGCGACTTTCTGTGGTTCTAATCGACCTCCTAAGATGTCAGTCAAGTCGACCTGGGTTCAACTTCTCTACCAACCGTATTGTGGGAACCAGCATCTGGGATTCAACGTCACCTACAGAATCTCAATGCCAATGAACACAGGTGATGATGATGATGATGATGATGATGATGATGATGATGATGATGATGATGATGATGATGACGATGACGATGATGACGATGATGATAACACGTTTAGCTGTAGGTTTATAAATGCAGTTGACCGATGATGATTTGAGTGACGTTCGTTCTCCTCCTCTTCTGTCTGCCTCTTCTCCTCCAAAGTCGCTTTACCTTTGTCACTTCTCAGAGAAGTTTATCTCCGTAAATTCCATGATTAGTGATGAATTGAGTTGGTCTTATTTTGATCGTAACTTGATCGTTGCTTTTGAGTGGAATACTCCGTCATCTCTTGATCGATCATCAGGTTCTCTCTTGTCTCGATTGAGGTTCTGCTACAGATACAATTAAACCGTAATGGTTCTTTTCTTTGAGGCACATGCCCTGGAATTAGCTGGAGTTAAGCGCAATACGAATTTCGATGAGTTTTAGGGTCAGGTTATACGAAGTGAATCTACAGAATGTTGAAGCTTAGGATGTGTGATGTGAATTGCAAAGAATGTCAGCGTTCAAGTTATGCGATGTGAGGTCAGGTTTAAAGACTTAGGTTAAGTTTATCGTATGCTGATTGCTACTTGGAGTTGAAGTGTTTGTGATCTTTTGTTCAGATGTCTTTCTAATCGTTCGATTGAATTCTCAAACGGGTGATGACCAGTCCTTCGCTTACGAACATACCGCTCGACTAATCTCCCCCGTTTTCTCAATCAATCAATCGTCCTCCTGTCTATCCGTTAATTTCACGGCCAAGGCGCGTTTCGTCGTTCGCTTGGTTTATCTGCAGAACAAGACCTACCAAGAGACACTTCTGCACAGGAACATCATGTCCACTCAGCCCATTGGGCTCTATCAAACGCTGCAGAGGACTTTGCCCTTCGTTGCCTCCGATAGACAAGAGTTCGTTTTGGTATTTGAAGCGGTTGGAGCACAACCGGGAATCCTCGTTTATCTCAGCGGAGTTCAACTTATTGATGGATCTTGCTACGGTAACAATACTTAGGTTACAGTTAGAACACTCAAGTAGCAGCAGGAACACTTCAGTCAGAACAAGAACACCTAAGTTAAAGTAAGAGTATCTAAGTTACAATAAGAACACCTTAGTTACAACATGATCACCAAAGTTACAAAAAGAACACCTAAGTTACAATAAGAACGCCTAAGTTACAATAAGAACACGTTAGTTACAATAAGAACACATTGGTTAAGATAAGAGCACCGAAGTTACAACAGAACCCTTAAATTACTCTGGGAACCCTTGAATTCCAGTTGAACGCCTGGCTATGCTATAATGCATAATGAAAGTGCAACAGATTAAGCGATGTAGTTGTAGCTTGTTTGGAAATGACTGATTTTGCAGTGGCACCGTCTCAGTGGAGCGGAACCTGTGATTTCAGTACAGCAGAGGATCAGTGTGACTTCATCGATGCTTCAAACGCAGGATTCACTTGGTCACCTGCATCAATGAATGTCTATGATTCATCATCCTTCTCAACAGTCGCAGGTAATACACGAATGCCCCCTCATCAACACTCACAGTTGCGTTTATTAGCGAAGTAAATTGTCCAGACGTCGTCTACTGTTAAGGTACTAAGAAGTGATCAAGTCTTCCAATAAACTGTAGAATAATCGCAAGAATTGTTTGGTGTTCTGTGTGCATCGTTGCGTGTGGTCGTCTGTTGAATCGTTTACGGATCATTGAGTTCCTGTTGATTGCAGTAGGTCTTCGAAGTGAATTCGAGGGTGAGGGTGAATTGTCCGTTCTTCGATCTCCTTCCTTCAACCTCTCTGACTCTCTCAGTCGATGTATCGTCCTCTCTGCAACCTTCAATTCATCGAATGTCGCTCTGCATTTCTCTCTCTTCACCTTCCCTCCATCCTCTTTGATTGCTGAAGTTGGCATGGCAACGGTTCCCCTGCCAATTCCTGTCGTCAAGGAGATGGCGAATGACAGCCAATCTGGAGGTCGCACCTTCTACGTTGAATTGCCTGAAGGTGAATCGGAAGAGATGTGGCTTCAGTTGGAGATATCAGCCTCTCAGTTCTACAACGGATCCAGTGACTATGCGGCTGTTACTCTATTGGGCACAAAGCGCACAGAATGCCTATCAGCAGGTAACGGTACCACCACTCATCAGTGACTCTCTGAGTATCTCTCTGTCTCCCTCCGTCTGTCTCAGGAGAGGTGGTAGACAACGAGAGGATAAGAAAGGTAGATATATATATATATATGTATTATATATATATATATATATTATTTTTATATATTTATATATATACAGGGATCATGCAGTTATCTATCTTTCTGTTTGTTTGTCTTCTGTTAAACTGTTAAAATAAAAATATTTGTCTTCTCTATTCTGATTTATTTTGACAATTATGTAGAACTTTAAATTAAGCCTTGTTTTTCGGATCGAAAATGCTTAAAAGCCAGATTTAAGAGGAGCAGACATAAAATTGCTGAAAAAAGTTTGTCTTAATTCAATGGTGTGCCGTCTGAATTTCCAAAGATCTCAAATTTGCCATGGTGACAAAAGGGTTGAGAACCACTCATCTATACATGTATGTCTGTATTTGTGTATTTTTATCAGAATACTCAGCGATGGAACATTTTCGCATCAATTGTAATACGTCGTACAAAACGTGTGGTTATCAATACGGAAGCGAATGGACTGAAATGATGTTGAACGATTCAAGTAAGAGGTTAATCTAATCACAGATGGCGTTCAGGGTTTCTTAGATGGTCAAATGCAACAGCGAATATCAAAAGAGGTCCAACACAAATCGTACTGTATTATATTGAAGCATTTATAGAGCGCCTCTAGAAGGGTGAACCTTTTAGAAGCGCAAGCGCTGCCTGTGCGCAAGACCCCGCGAGAAGAAGTAGGTTTTGAGAAAATGATAAGAGTCTGTCTGAATTTCTTAGAGCGAACAGATGGAGAAAGCGATTTCCCACAGAGAGGGACCAATTGAAGCACAAGATCGAGACTGAGCCACGTCTGTTCTAGTTCGATTAACCAAGAGGTCATTCAGGCCAAGTGACTGAAGTCTATTGGACGACCGAAGGGAACAGAGGGAGGAAACTGAATGAGGCCGAAGTAATGTAGTAAAGATTGTGAGAGACGAAAGAGGAATGGAAAGAAGAAATTGAAAGGAGGAGACGATTAAGTGAAAGAGGAAGTGGGAGGGGAAGAGGATGTAGACGGTGAAGAACAGGAAGAGGATGTAGACGGTGAAGAACAGGAAGAGGATGTAGACGGTGAAGAACAGGAAGAGGATGTAGACGGTGAAGAACAGGAAGAGGATGTAGACGGTGAAGAACAGGACGAGGATGTTAAAGAGCTGTAAAAGAGGAGAAGAAGAAGTCAATGAATGAAGAGAGAAAGGAAAGTAAGAAGAGAAGGTTAAGGAGAATCCGGATGAGGGCACACAGAAGGAGAAAGAGGACGCGAAAGAAAAGAAGGAGGACCTGCCATTTATAACAAGTGTAGGCATTCGATGGGTGGTGCTATATAAATTTTGAAATAAGGTTGTCGATCTCTGACAGGACTAGCGATGAGTTGGTCTTCTTCTTCCTCCTCCTCCTCTTCCTTCTCCTCCCAGGATGCAAACGTGATGTTGACTCCGTCGATCGTTACCAGTGGCATCACTCAGCTGCTGAGGATGGAAGTCGTGGTTGATGGAACCAACGCAGACTCCGTTCTTCTCTACCGAACATCTATCTTTGGTCTCCTCAGCCACAAGATGGCGTCCTTCGAAGCCAGTGACCCTCAGATGACCTCCAACGTTTCCATCTGTCTCCCGAGCGACCAGTCTTTCCAAATGGTCTTCATCGGGGAACGCAGTCGATCCATCGATAGTCGACGCTCCACCTTCTCCTTCGAACAGATCCAGACGACGGAAGAGGAATGCGTGGTCATGGAAACCGGTTCGTTTCAGGGACAAGTAATGATGATCACCGTCATCGTCATCGTCATCAGCATCAGCATCATGAGGGTAATGTAATGTAATGTAAATCCTCGAATATTTCTCAGCGTCCACAAAAGCCACGTCAGGGAGACCAGCTTATTCACCGGCGCTATCGATGGACACGATTCAATCGCAGCTGACGTTCTACTCGTGTTTCATCCAATAAGTTTCCATTTTATTTCCATAACTGCACATAAATTATTTACTTACATTACAAGATGTATTTAATTTTAATGACTGCAATATATACATACATAGGCGTCAATAAACTTTTTTTAAACACCCGTTCATTTACATAGGCGTACGAATACGACGAATGCAAGAGCCCCGGATGCAGTAAGGTATTACTTTGGCAATAGCACCGGATGCTGTAAGTTTTGTGCAAGTGTCTTGTAAATCCGGTCAATAAAAGAAACGTCAGGGCATGACCAACAAACACGTGACTTAGGTAATTAGTATGGTTGATGTCGCTTTGATTGAATCAATACCTAGTCGATGTTTTTTCCTAATTAAGGCCATTTCGTTCTTGTTTCTGGTCTTTCACGGTCCAGCACAGAAGTGTGCAATTGCAATTACACTATTCTATATCTTAACTTACCCCTTACCCATCTACGCGTCTTACCTGACCTCACCTGACCTCACCTGGCCTCACCTGACCCGACCTGACCTCACTTTGATTCTTGTTCTGGTTAAACTGTTGTTGGTTTAGACTGTATGAAGCGGGTGCTGTGCTTGGATCGAGTGATCGCAAAAGTTGGTCAACTCATTGGTCAATACATCGCAAACGGGCAGCCTAAGACGATCGCTGGAGATGGTCAGCAACGCAGTCATTACATAATGGAATTGTAACTCTTATCAAGTATTTATATGGCGCATATTTAAGACAGAAATGCACAGTCTGATCGTCAGACGAGAATCTCGAGAGACTGGAATAAACGACTGATTTTCATTATGTATACAGTTGAAGAAATTTCATAGATTATCTGTGCGATCACCTTGTTACTTAAATTTCAGACCAATCGGCTAAGGCTTTTGACACGGTTGACCAAAATATCTTAATACATAAATTAGCCATATATGACCGGCATTCGTGGTGTTCGAGTACAATGACCCAGGAACTGATGATCGATGGGTCGATGGTTCATTGTGATGACACCTTTTCTATTCATAAATCCATCAAATTTGGTTAAGGCATCATTTTGTAACTTAGAATAGTTATTGACTGATTAGTTAATATGTTGGTTGGTTAAACAATAAACGATTTCATTTTATTTTTTCGATTTTATAATAATTAATAATGATCTAAATCTTAGTTCAAGCGATCATTCGACGGGACCTTGCTGGAACCCTTGATGTGACATCTGTCAGTCAAGCTACTGCCCTCTACCTGACTGGCCTCACAGCGTTCAACGTCAGTCTTGTGGCAGCCATTACGCGCTTCTGCAGTAGCGATACAGTTGGTAGCATCAACGTCACGGTACGTTGAACAGCGTCTTCTTAAGTTCTCTTTCATACTTGTGTAGTCGTAATCGTAATCGCAAACTTCGTATTTCATATTACGAATATTCATATTCAGAATACTGTAATGCTGAACCCAGGGCATTGGCTTATTCACGAGCGTTTCGTCAATAACATGACATGTCTTGTCTACTAGCAATATTGAACTGTTACATTTGTTAGTAGGCCTATGGGCGTTTAGTTCTGTATAAGGTCAGTAGGTCTACTCTGAAAAAAACCCAACCCTCAATTATCTTCACATAAATCTCTGCCTCGGTCTGTGCAGCGAATAGGTACTTTAATTAAGATGTAACTGTAAGTTGATCATTAAACCTTTCTATAGCGTCCACTCAGGATGAACCCATCATCTACCGTTTGATGTCGTAAGTCTTTCGAGAGAAGATTTCAGTTGCGGTTAAATTTTGAAAAGTTCGTCTGAATACCTTCAGATTTGATTAGTCACTTGAGTCGGTTGAGAATCAATACGCTCATCTGTGTAAATGCTTCTAGCATTGGTCTTTGTGTCTCTTTTCCTAGCTTTGGTCTTGATCTCTTTTTCTAGCTTTCGTCTTGATCTCTTTTTCTAGCTTTCGTCTTGATCTCTTTTTCTAGCTTTCGTCTTGATCTCTTTTTCTAGATTTGGTCTAGATCTCTTTTTCTAGCTTTCGTCTTGATCTCTTTTTCTAGCTTTGGTCTTGATCTCTTTTTCTAGCTTTCGTCTTGATCTCTTTTTCTAGCTTTCGTCTTGATCTCTTTTTCTAGCTTTGGTCTTGATCCCTTTTTCTTGCTTTGGACTAGATTTCTTTTTCTAGTTTTGGTCTTCATCTCTTTTTCTCGATTTGGTTTTAATCTCTTTTTCTAGATTTGGTCTCGGTCTCTTTTTCTAGATTTGGTCTTGATCTCTGTTTCTAGATTAGGTCTTGGTCTATTTTTCTCGATTTGGTCTTGATCTCTTCTTCTAGATTTGGTCTTGGTCTCTGTTTGTAGATTTAGTCTTGGTCGTTGTTTCTAGATTTGGTCTTGATATCTGTTTCTTGATTTGGTCTTGATCTCTTTTTCTAGCTTTCTTCTTGGTCTCTGCTTATAGATTTGGTCTTGGTCTGTATTTCTAGAGTTTTTCTGTGTCTCTGTTTCTGGATTTGGTCTTGATCTCTTTTTCTAGATTTGGTCTTGGTCTGTATTTCTAGATTTTGTCTTGGTCCCGGTTTGGATTTGGTCTTGATCTCTTTTTATAGATTTGGTCTTGATCTCTTTTTCTTGATTTGATCTTAATCAACTTTGCTTGATTTGGTCTTAATCTTTTTATCTAGATTTGGTTTTAATCTATTTTTCTAGATTTGGTCTTGGTCTCTTTTTCTAGATTTGGTCTTGATCTCTGTTTCTAGATTAGGTCTTGGTCTATTTTTCTCGATGTGGTCTTGATCTCTTTTTCTAGCTTTGGTCTTGAATGTTTTTTATAGTTTTGGTGTTGATCTCTTTTTCTAGCTTTGGTCCTCATCTTTTTTTCTAGATTTGGTCATGGTCTCTGTTTCTAGCTTTTGTCTTGGTCTTTGTTTCTAGATTTGGTCTTGGTCTTCGGGAGTCATCGTTAAGTCAGCGATCGGTTGGATGACGTTAGCTGACGGCGTTGATTACTGCACAGATAGTGGAGTTCTTCAACTGTATTTGCCGCCTGCCGTCGTCACTTGCATCCTCAACATCACATACGACATCAGCCCCAAAAGTACTCAAGGTGTTGTTGCCATAGAGACTAAGGAGAAGATTGCTTCTACTTCGTCAGCAGCAGCAGTCTGAGAATGTCTCATTTCTTTCTGGAAAGATAATGTTTATAAAACTGCTGATTAAGATGAATGTTGCCTGGTTAGGTGCTGAATTAATTCGATTTATTATGAAAGCCACGAGTTAGTAGCGCACAGAGAAACAACCTTTTATCAACCATCGGTTGGTTCACAGTTTCCTTTATCATATCTCACTTGTATTGCATCTCATTCTAAGGCAATTCATTAACTTACCTACTTACCTTCAGCTTCTTATTTTAATTCATTAATTGACTCGTTACTTAACTCTGAACATCCATGCCATATATGTCTGCTGGTTCGTTGGTTCCACGCTTGTGCATGTGCCCATCCACTGGCGACTCTGTCAGCTTACTGTTCATTGTTTTGCTAACTGATGTATTTTACTGATCATAATGACATTTAACATCAAACAGGGGCGCTTTATAAATGCTCGATCACATTACATTAACGTTAGCTATTCTTCTGTCAGGCTATGCGCTACACATCAGAAGTGATTCATCGGTTGATTCTCAGACGGTAGACAAACCAACCGCTCAGTTTGTGTCTGATGTCTACGATGTGTCTACGGGAGGAGGTCCTGCGAGCAGCGAGGCCTGTCTCACAGTGGACGCTGAACTGGCTTCCAGTCTCAAAGTGCAGCTGTACCAGCGATCAACGGATGCAGTCAATCGGAATGAGACGATCTTCTCCACTGGATCACTGAGTCGGAAAAGAGTCAGAGCACGGATCAGAATCCAACTGGAATCGAATGCTTCCACCTTTCAGGTGGTCATCGATGCAACTGAAAACACGACGCTTCACAACATCTCCATTGATACGAAGGACTGTCCTACAAGTGGTAAGAATTGAGGATCAATGTAAGATAGATCGATTAGGATCAATGTGTACTCGTGTGAATCTTTGTTCTAATATTATCAAGCAAAGGCTAACCAATGGTGTATGCGAGAACTTGGAAGTTAAAAGTGATTGAGCATTAAAAGGGAACGAGTTGTATGCATAAGTTGAATCAGGCGAGGCGGTTTAGAAGCATTTTTCCGGAATAATTATGTTCTGTGGATTCATTTACGCTATCAATATTGTTATCATTTACGCTATTATTATTGTTTTCATTTATGTAATGCAACGGAACACTGTATAGTGCCACTCAAATCAGAGGCTTTCACGAGTCTCGACTCAACACAAAGCTATGCGTATGTCGTAATTGTTGTTGTAATTGTTGTTGTGATTTTTTTCTGCTGTAATTTTGACTTGATTCCCTTTTTTCTTAAGCTCTGCAGAATGTCCTTTCGTGTGACTTTCGGGAGATGACGACCTGTGGCTTCGTTGATGCCTCTCTCGATGAATCTCGTTGGGTTCTTACGGCAACGCAGTCAGCCTTCATCGACACAAGCACTACCACGACCATTGGTAATATATTCAATGTCTCATTCAACCAAGGTTCCGTGTCTTCAACTGGTAATAAACTGGTAGAGATGATGTTAATCAATCAATCGATCGATCAATGAAACTTGATATATAGTATCTCTTCAAGAAATTTACTCAGGGATGCTTCTAATAAACCTCTGCCAAAGATGACAGAGTTCAGAGTAGAATAGAAAGGAGTGTTAAAGGTTCAGTTGGAGGCCATTCCAAGCATTCCTGTATCATCATACGAATTGTCATTGCTTTCGTATTTGTCTTTGTCATTGTTTTGTCGTTGGAATTGTCTTTGTCATTGTCTTTGTCATTATCGTTGTCTTTCTCTTTGGCATTGCCTTTGTCATTGTCTTTGTCCTTATCATTGTCTTTGTCATTGTTTTTGTCTTTGGCGTTGTCTTTGTCATTGTCTCTATCACTATCATTGTCTTTGTTTTTGTCATTGTCTCTCGCTCTCTTTGTCTTTGTCTCTCTCTCTTTGTCTTTCTCTTTGGCATTGTCTTTGTCTTTGTCCATCTATATGTCTTTGAGCAGACGTGAATAAAGCCAGACGTGAATGTCTGTCAACGTCTGATGGTCGTGACTATCTTGGTTCGCTGACTCGAACGGTGTCCGGTCGGGTCTGTCAAGCGTGGAATTCGGACACGCCTCACCTGCATCCGTATAACGACGTCAGCTACTTCGCCGATTCCCAACTCATCAGCGTTGATAGTGACCTCGAAATTCAGATGATCAACATCAGCAACTTTTGTCGAAATCCGTCGTTTGATGGATCGTATGAGGCTGCTCCCTGGTGCTACACAATGGACCCCGAGACCATCACTGAGTTCTGCATCGTCCCATTCTGCCAAGGTGAGGTTTTTGCCATCAGGATAGGAGCAGATAGAGCGTTGCATAGGTTCAGTCTTACCTCTAAGTTGTGGCACAAGAAATTTTAGATGTGCAACAGTTCATTATTGGTTAACACTTTTGTGTGCAGGTCCGAGATGAATGCGATGAGAGGCAAATTAAGACTATAAACGTGTATGGTGATAAGTTCCGATAACTTAAAAGTTCTTTATTTTTAGACAAAATAACAGGAACGAAGTTTCTGGAGCAAGGTAGACCACAGCCGACTAGGAGACTCGATTTTCATCAAGCAATTTGCGTGCGCACACTAAACTCTTGTGTGCGCAATTAGTGTGCGCACGCTGGCTCCACGGCCCGTGAGCCTGTGCACACGTGCACAGCTTAGAGGGAACATTGGATAGGATAAGATATGATAGGATAAGGTATGCTAGAATAAGGTATGATAGGATAAGATATGATAGGATAAGGTATGAGAGAATAAGATATGATAGAATAAGGTATGATATGATAAGGTATGATAGGATAAGGTATGATAGACTAAGATATGATATAATAAGGTATGATAGGATAAGCTATGATAAGATAAGGTATGATGGGATAAGGTATGAAAGGATAAGGTGCGATAGGATAAGGTACGATAGAATAAGGTATGATATGATAGGGTATGATATGATAAGGTATGATAGGATAAGGTATGGTAGGATAACGTATGATAGGATAAGGTATGATGGGATAAGGTATGGTAGGATAAGATATGATAGGATGAGGTATGATATGATAAGGTATGATAGGATAAGGTATAATATGATAAGGTATGATAGAATAAGGTATGATATGATAAGGTATGGTAGGATAAGGTATGATAGGATGAGGTATGATATGATAAGGTATGATAGGATAAGGTATGATACGATAAGGTATGATAGAATAAGGTATGATAGACTAAGATATGAAATGATAAGGTGTGATAGGATAAGGTATGATAAGATAAGGTATGATGGGATACGGTATGATAGGATAAGGTAGAATATGATAAGGTATGATAGAATAAGGTATGATATGATAAGGTATGATAGGATAAGGTATGATAGAATAGGGTATGATATGATAAGGTATGATAGGATAAGGTATGATATGATAAGGTATGATAGGATAAGATATCATATAAAAAGGTTTGATAGGATATGGTATGATAGAATAAGGTATGATTGGATGAGATATGATATAATAAGGTATACTATGATAGGTATGATAGGATAAGGTATGATTGGATAAGGTACTGTAGAATAAGGTATGATATGGTAGGATATGACAGGATAAGGTGTGATAGAATAAGGTATGATATGATAAGGTATGATAGGATAAGGTATGATATGATAAGGTACGATAGGATAAGGTATGATATGATAAGGTATGATAGGATAAGGTATGATATGATAAGGTATGATAGGATAAGGCACGATAGAATAAGGTATGATATGATAGGGTATGATATGATAAGGTATGATATGATAAGGTATGATAGGATAAGGTATGATAGGATAAGGTATGATATGATAAGGTACGATAGGATAAGGTATGATAGGATAAGATATGATAGGATAAGGTATGATATGATAAGGTATAATATGATAAAGTATGACAGAGTAAGGTATGATATGATAAGGTATGATAGCATAAGGTATGATAGGATGAGGTATGATATGATAAGGTATGATAGGATAAGATATGATAGGATAAGTTATGATAGGATAAGGTATGATAGACTAAGATATGATATGATAAGGTATGATAGGATATGGTATGATAAGATAAGGTTTAATGGGATAAGGTATGATAGGATATGGTGCGATAGGACAAGGTATGATATGATAAGGTATAATAGGATGGAGTATGATGAGATAAGAAGATACGATAATAATAATTATATGTTGTGTGTTTGCTTTGCATTCGGCTTCTAATCAACGAGACAATGCCTCAGCGGCAGGACCCAATGCCTCCTAATGTTCATAGGAGTTCGTTTGTTGCAGGCGATCCTGGTTCTGAAGTTGTCCGATGAGTTCTAACTGAAATGAATGTCCCTGAGAACATCACCATAATGGTAGTTGTAGTTTAACGACACTGTGTAATTACAATCATCATCAGATCATTAGCGTCGCCCTCCTTCTTTATCCAGGCTTGGGACTGGCACTGTCAGAGTGCGAACAGTGGATGAGTTTTCGGATAGACGTACTCAGGTATGTTTGATCTTGCCCTTAGTTTGGTTGTTCATTAGATTATTACATGGAGGCTGTGTTTGGACCAAGTGCCGATGAGGTGGTTCTCCTTGCTCCACCGCTCCAGCTGAACGGATCCACATGTCTCCAGTTCCAGTATCGACTGAGCCATCCTAAGATCATCCTCAGCATCGTCACAACGCCATCCTCCTCCTCCGCATCCAACTCATCCTCAACTGCTCCTCTGTTGTTGATGACATTGTCCTATGAACAGCAAACGAACGCCTCCGATTGGAACTCAGCAAGTGTTCGGTTGGACGGTGATGACAACGGCCAGGAGCAACAGGAGCAACAAGGGCAACAGAGGCAGCAGGGACAACTGGGACAACAGGTGCAACAGTTAGCCTTTAATGCTGAAAAGATTGGATTCACGATCGACCTCCAGTCAGTCGGACTGAGAAACATTATCGTCTCGACAGATGTCTCCAAATGCCAAGGTCAAGGTGATCACAAGTGACCTCATTCCATTTGACATCTGCACTTTGACCTTTAAGGTCACCGAACGATATGTGTTGTAGTCTTTGCTGTGAAGACAATCTCACATAACATTATCTTCCTTTTATCATCTTATCGAGTACATTGGAGTAGACCTACAGTAGTGCATTGCATTTGCATACCATTATATTGTATTTTGTTTAGTGCTAATCTATGTAATTGATTAATCGTCATCTAATTAGTCATCTAAATTCCATGGACTGGAGTGAGATGAGCTCAGGTGACATTGATGGTTCTGATGTCTTGTCCTACTATCATCACATATGTCTCTAGCAACCCAACTCTTTAAAACTCATCCACGCTTTGGTTCATCGCCAACCAGTCCCCACGTGAGTGGATCAACCAATGAGATGAGTCCCGTTGTAACATTTAACGGTCGATGGAAGCGATGTGGTACGTAGTGATGAACCGAGTTTGAATTTCTTGCCGAGTCCGAGTGTCTTGTTTAACGAGGTGAATATCGCCGAGTCCAACTTTTATGAATTGTTTTGTTGTCCTTAGTTTACATCAGGAAGTAGTAACTAAAAAGTACTAATAATAGCAGTATTTGTGCTGTTAGTTTGGTCTATTGTTGTTTTGCAAGTTGAAAAATTCGATTTTCGTTTTAATACAGATAATCGGAAAGATTAAAACTTGGACCCATTGTTTGTCCTAGTCCGAGTTTATGCCGAGTATTATAAAACTCGAGCCGAGTTCTGACCGAGTTTCGGTTCATCCCTAATGGTTAGTGTCCCTTTAGTCAGAAGATGGAGCTGTTGCGATGGTTTTCATTGACTAATATGAAGACGTCTCTCACAGGTTGATATTGAAATCTGTTGCTATGCAGGTGGTCCATCTAGCAACGGCGATCAGCCGAAAGAAGCCCAAGAACCATACAATGGACAAAGATTACCAAGAACAGATTACATGGACATCGTTCTCAAAGAACACGACGGTTAGTTCGCGACGTTGCTTCTGACTCTGTGACTTGTCTTAATTGTGATGACAGGCAACGATATCTTTCATAGTCAGCTATGTTGATGTTGCTACCGTTGTTAATTGGCGTAAATTGCGCTGAAAGAGATGGTGATAAGATTTATAATTATTGGTTTTGCTGATGTTGGAAATTTCGCTAATTTGTTATTTTTTTAAGTTTATTATTTACCGTTAGCAGTGACATTGATTGTGATGGCTGTGTGATGATGATAATGATGATGATGATGATGACGATGGGGGTGGTGGTGGTGGTGGTGATGGTTGTGGTGTGGATGGTGGTGGTGATGTTGACAAGTCATTTATCCGAATGTTTTCCAATGTCATAATTTTATTGATCCTAATCAAATGTCTGTGAATGTCTCAATTTAATCAATCCTGATATTTTGAATGAATTTTTAATTTAGTTAATCTTTGAATGTCTTTTATTTCTACCATTAGACTACGACTTTGGGCAATTGGAGCAAATGATCGGACACTCGAAGGACCAACTTATCTTCTGGTAAAATCTTTTCCACCTAAATTACTGGCTGATGCCATTTGTTCACTCATATACAGCGTAATAATTAAACATTGTATGCAACTGAGAGGTCACGTAGGCTATATCTTTAGTTGCCTACTGAATTACCCTTTAGGTGCGCAGAAGAAACGAACTGTTGCGAGAGAGGAGAAGGAGAAGGAGATGATGTTATCTTTTAGAAGAAGAGCAGAATGAGGAATCGGTTGAGAGTTTAGTTGAGTTGGGTTGGATCATCGTTGATGATTGACTCTCTACTTTTCCATAATCACCATCTGTAGGTGTTCGTGGAATGGAGAGAACTGTACCGATAACCTTTACATGGAACAGACGGATCTCGGCCTTTGCTATACTTTCAACGGAGACATAGAGCGCGCTCTGTCGGCCAACAACACAGGTCGATTCTCTTCACACAATTACAGAGTATCGTAGTCATTCAATTGCAGAGGAACTTACAATTTATTAATTAAAGCATTTATCTGGCACCCCGTCAAGAAACTTATTAAGGATCACTTACAGCTAAACACGACTGCGTAAAAAAACTTGAGATACTTGCAATGCGCTATATAATGCAAGAGTAACACGAGTAGAAATCGGAGCTCAAGTGGGGGTCATTCCAGATCAATGGGCCCACAACCAAAAACGTACGGCGTTGCCCAGGGAGCGCTTGGAACCAAAAGCCAGCCCCTTGGCAACTATGAACTTCACACGTTGCGACAAAGTCAGTCCATTCTCAAAAATAACTGCCAGACCACGAACTGTGAGGTTGAGAGTTACGTGAGAAAAGAGCTCGGTCAGCTGAGAAGTTTTGAGCAGCAGCCAATGGAGCTTCTATTAGTGTATGTTAGATATTTCTTCTCTCGCCTTTGCTCTCTGCCTCCATTAAACATATTCTTGGCTAACATGCATATTGAATAAATTCAATTTGCAACTGAGAAGAAATGTTGAAACTGATTTCGATGAGTAGAGTCGAAATGTTTCGTTCTGTTTTCTTAGGATCGGAAAATGGTCTTCAGCTTGTTATTAATATCCAACAGTACGAAAATGTTCCAGGATACTCACCTAACAGAGGAGTCAAGGTGAACGTCACTTATCATCATCGTCGTCGTCGTCGTCGTCGTCATCATCATCGTCATCTTCATCATCATCGTCATCTTCATCATCGTCGTAGTTCGTTGTTGTGTTGTTGTCGCTGTTCTAACAGGCAACGAATTAGTAATGAACCTAATCGTCTTATCTGTGATCAGATTGTTTCTTCGTTTACCTCTCCATTCCTCCTATTTTCTGCACTCGACTCCATTGGCTGCTGATCAAGAACACACGGTTATAACTCTCTGACTCCATGACTATCTCACTCTATGATTCCATGACTATGACAAAAAAGACTTCTATAGCACCGCCATAATAACGCACAGGGCATCAACCGATGGCGCACCAAGATAAATCCGAAATCGGATCAAATTCTAGGCCAGTGCTGAGAGACAGAAAAACAGTCTGAGGAGGATAATTAAGGGTAAATAAATAAGTTATAAGTCGAGATCGAAAAGAAACTAAAGACTCAGATGCCCAAAACTCTGACTCTGATTCTCTGACTCCATGGTCTGTTACTGATGTCCGATTGGAATGCAGTTGTAAGCGACTTTTCTTTCAGATTCACTTACGAAGCCCGGATGACGTTCCTCAGGTGATGGACGCTGGGTTCATGGTTCCACCGGGGTTCCAGACAATGGCTCCACTCGACTATAGCAAGGCAAGAGCTCCTTCTATTCTATTCTATTCTATTCATTCATTCATACATACGAGGAATTGTCGTCACTACGAGAAAATCCAGTTTAGCGAGCTTATCACAGAATAACGTTTGATCATAATATTAGAATTAGTTCATCTCGAACCTCATTTGCACCTTGTTATAAGCACCGATTAACAACTGGATTGAGATCATAAACGATATATTATGAGTTTGAAAATGAGCCTCAGTCAGTTTTACATCAGTTTCTTTCATCTCGCCAAACTCTGTAGTCGTCGTTTTTGTGGTCGGACGCGATCTCCCAATGTCCGACTAAGCGACAGCTTCCCTCTTTCTCTCTCTCTCTCTCTCTCTGTCAGATGTCTTACTGCCATTTATAATCTCTCTGTCTGTCTGTCTGTCGGTTGGACGCTCTCTCTCCCTCTCTCTCCTCTCTCTCTCTCTCTCTCTCTCTCTCTTTCTCTCTCTCTCTTACTCACTCACTCACTCTCTGTCTCTTTTCGTTCTGCCAACTGGACTCGAAGACGAGCTCGTGAATAAGCTTGTGCCCTGCGCTTACAACTTTCGAGTAGGGCTATTGAATATTATGGCAATTTCTGTGAATATCGTTATACTTTCCCAGTCATAAAACACAATCTCACTGATCGATGTAAGTAAGTGCAGTCGATTACCTAAATCAATCATTTCCGATGATGCAATGTTTTCCCATTCCTCCATCCATCATTAAGTCCATAACAATCGTTAGACTGATTGTGGGCCTTAATTAGGTTAATTAGTGCAGCACAGATGCGCTAGTACCCTATCTTGGGAGGCAACATTTTCCGAGTACTAGTATTACCTAACAATGGTCGGACTATCACACGCATCTATCTGGATTATTGTAAGGCAAATATTAGTTATTTGAATTGCAAGCAATTCGTGGCAATTTAATGGAGGTACTCGATATCGTGGTGATTAACGACTTTAGTCATTCTCAATCAATCAAAATATTTGATTGCAACCAACCAGATTAATAGCAGTAACATAAATTCGTTTAAGGTTCCGGTGACAAGCTAGGTTCACCTATGTAGTACTTACTAATTATACTTTAAAGACAGTCGATTAACATATTTAAAAATATAATGAACAATTTCAGTTAGTCATACCCTTAATCCAGTTGCCACTTGATTGATTAACATTGGATCCTAATTAACGACATGAGAATATGATAACACAATAATACTAACATAACATTCTGAACATTTATAGAGCGCCCCTTCAAGAACCTACTCAATGGAGAGGTCAGGGTTCAAATGTCTGGTATATAGGGCAGATATTTGTATCGATATTTCAACTCCACTTGCGCCCCATTATTAGTAACCGTACACGGTCGATAGGTTTAGAAGATGGCGAGGTTAACCGTTACGGACCACTTGCCTTGGCAAACCATGACTAAGAAAGTCGAGTCGTTGATGCTTCATACTCATTATCATTATCATTAGTTTTATTATCATTATTATTTCACCATCATAATCATCATCAATATCATCATCATCATCATCATCATCACCGCCACTACCAGCAACAACAACATCACCATGACCATCATTATAATTATTAATATTACAGATTTATTATTTATTTATTAAACGCCAAAACATAATAACCAATCGCTGGTGTGAGTTGTAGCAGTTGTGAGTGAAGGATTCCTCTTAACCAATACTACTCTCCGTCTTGAGAACATCCTCTGTAATCGTTGTTCCTTTATCTGTGTTTGGTGTAGATCGTGAGCCTTGAGGCTCCTTGGGGCAGATGCAGCTCCAAGACTTACGAGTTCTTCAATTCAACGGATTCATACTCAACGGCCAAATGTCAACTGGAGTGTAAAACGAAATCCCTCGTCAATCAATGCCACTGTAAGGCCCCCTACATGCCAGGTATACGTTCACATGCAATGTATGTAGACATGTATGAATGTATTCATTCATCATAACAAATGATTTATATAGCACCTCTTTGATTAGAAGCTACTACTCACAGGTACTACCGACCTCAGCACAGCTAAAAAGAGCTGTTTATTAAGGCTAGAGTTTCATACATCAGAATAAACCCAGGAGAGCAAATACAGCGCCAATGGAAGCATGATCTATGTATGAATGTATGTATGTATGTACGTATGTATGTATGCATGTATGTATGCATGTATGCATGCATGTATGTATGTATGTATGTATGTATGTATGTATGTATGTATGTATTGATTGCTTATTGTATTGATTGTATTGATTGATTGTATAACGATTGGATCGCTAGATGGCATCGGTTTAGGTCGCACTAGTAAACAGCGGAGCTGTTAACGTTTTTACGGATTAAACATCAAAGTTCGAATTAGTCCTTCGGAACACTTCTTGACAAAGTCTGCCTCCGTCATCGGTTGCTTAAAGAATCGCCATTTCACTCTCGGTTTTGCTAAAATAACTCTGGAAAGATTTTGGCTGTTTCGGTTTTAGTGTACAGTTACCGATATACACGGCGTACTCGCATAAGGACGGCCTGTCGCACACGCTAGCTAAGTGAACGATAGCGGTTTTGCTCTTCGACGGTTCTCTAAATCCCTTTTGAACTCCAATACAATTTGCTTTCCAAAGTTCCGTTCCAATCAACCATGTCAAGGAAAGGACAAAAACCGGTGGATAGTCTATAGAGTCTGCAGGACGAGCAAGTCTCGGATGGCCTTCTGACCAGACTGGAAAAAAGTCTTTCACCTTTTATCGAACGCCTCTTTAAGTCTCTATCCGCGGGTCTCACCTCAAAACTGGAGAAGATGGTCGAGGAAATGACAGAGGCTGCACTCGAAAGACACAATCAACAAATCAATGAGAAAATTCTGAACCTGGAAATGAAGTGCTCAACCATGGAAAAATCCATCGATGTTCTAGAAAACCAGCTACGTCTCGATAACGTGATCATTTACGGTATTGATGAGGCCGTGGATATAACGCTCTCCCGTGGCGAAGTGTCTTCTGACAAAACCATAAGCTCTGTGATTGGATTTTGCGATAGACACTTGGGGCTTCAGATCAAGGAATCCGACATCTCTCAAGCGTACAGGATGTCCGGTGGCTCACGTTCCATGACTGGTCCGATCCTTGTCCGCTTCTCAAACAGACATACAAGAAACCTTGTTCCCTCTGCCCGAAAGTCGTTGAGGAAGAATCCGGGTGCCAAATCGATTTATGTCAACGAGCATCTGACCCGGTCAAGTTCTTCCCTCTTCGCCGAGGCCAGAAAAGCAGTGAGGCAGAAACTGTTGGTCTCCACCTGGACACGCAAAGGCGCTATCTACATCAGTCAGACAGAAGATCTTTCAGAAAGACCAAAGAAAATCATGTCCATCAAAGACCTGAAGCTGCTAACCTCCGAGAAATCTAAGGATTTTGCCTGAGTGTTAACCAAAGAACACCAACTTCACTCTTCACTCTCTCATATCCCGCTGCCCAGGATATGACTTTGTCTACCTCCGTTAATGTTTGGTTCCTAATTTTAGTGCTTAGTTGTGCCGCTGTTTGCTGGCTTTTTGTTTATTGTGGAATTTGTGTTTTGTTTTGACTTAGTTTTTTCTAATCTGTTTCCGTTCGTTTTTTGACTGTGCAATTCTGTCTCAGCCATCTCTGTTAGATGACTCAATTTATGTCCAATCCCTTGATTGGGCAGATAAATGTTCTATTAAATGTTGCTATTAAATGTTGCTATTGTACTCTGTTGTTAGACAATAACTCTAAAATTTTGAAATGTGCCAATTGTGGTGGTTATTCGCACGCATCTCACTGTGACATTCATTTTAACACTGATAGCTCATGGTTCTGTCGTGGCTGTCTTGCCACACTATTTCCTTTCAACCATTTAACTAATGACGCTGATTTCATCTGTAGCGCCTCTGGGGTAAAAGCTGCTGCTCACTCGCTTTCACTGCTAAGAGATGGCCCTCGCATTGACCCCTTATCTAATTTCACCTTTGACCGTCCGTTATTAAATAATAATGATCTTGACCCGGACGACAACTTCTATAGGATACGACCTAGCCTGAGTGTGTACAAGGAAATTGGCCCATTTTGCTATTATGCATATCAATTGTAGAAGTATACTTGGTAAATTGCCCGCGATTACTAGTCTGCTTAACCGCCTTTCTATTGACATTGTCGCTGTGTCTGAGACATGGCTTGACCTTGTACACTCTGACTTGGTCCATATCTCAGGGTACAATTTTGAGTCGAGACCCAGGTTGGGAGGTCATGGGGGCGGTGTGGGATTTTTTATTAAAAGCAATCTTAAATACCAAGTGCATAACCTCCCCGTTGTATGTAATTCTCATACCTCTTATAAATCCTTATTTCTCCGTCTTCCGTGTGCTAACGGATCTTATTCTATCGCTGGTGTAATTTATCTAGCTCCTGGCCAGGACTTGGTTCTGTTTAATGATGAATGGAATGCAATTTTGACTTCTATTTTCTGATATAAAAGATAGAGACATGTATCTACTAGGAGATTTCAATATTATGTTTGCATAATTGGTTGTTCAGTAGCCAATAAAATTCTTGGTTATGGTTATGTATGTATGTATGCATGTATGCATGCATGTATATGTATACATATATATATAAAAGGCCAGATATTTAGGATCTTTGAAGACAACATTTTGAGCTACTCTCGAGTAAAATGCTTTGTAGAAATAGATTTTCTTCAGATATCTGACTCAACAAATGAAGAGATAAATAGATTAAATATCTACTTCAGTAAGATACTTTTTCAGTTTAATTTTTTTTTCAGGTCCTTTCGATGTATGTCATTTGAACAGCTACATACGATGCTATCGAGACGGAATTGGTGAGTGTAACTATTGTCAATTAATGCTACGATACGTTGATAAAATACTAGGCTATATAATATACCATACCATACCACGTCATATGCCATACCATACGATAAGAAGACGCTTTAAGTAACTGTACTAAAATCCATGGTTGTCATTTGCTGCTTACATTAGAAACTTTGTGTTTTTGTATGTATGGTTGTACTATCTCCTGTCAGCTCCATGTTGCCCGCTCCCTTTCATGCTTTCTTTCTTCAATTACCTGTTCGGGTGAAAGGGTGAGAGCGAAGACACGGGGTAAGGATTAGATCGTTCCATCTCCAATGTTTTGAGATGACTGAAATCAATTACATTAGAATAGAAATCAATGGCGAGAGGAGAACATTTGTAGGATGATCAACTCCTAGCACACACTTCATTCAGTCTACCCTACTCTATCCTACGCTGCCTACCCTAACCTACCACACCCTACCCTTCTCTCGGCCCTGCGTGACTTGCCGCTGATAGAAGTTGGAATGGTTTTTGCAGGTGACTCCAGTTGTCAATGTCCGGATGATTGCGATCAGGTGACATACGATACATCTCTGTCTTTCTCTCATTTCTCGACGGATGTTGTTAAGTACTTCTCAAGTTCCAATGGATTCCAACAGAACTTTCTCGACTCCCTCGAGATAGGGAACAGGGTTGACGACGACAGCTTCAAAGACACGATTGAGTCGATTCAATCAGTGATTGACAGCCATCAATTGTTGGGTTCAATCATCCTCACTGACATCGTCGATCCAAAGACATCCAAGACATCTCTCGTTCTATTGGCTCTCAACAGTCTGACGCAAATGGTGCGTAACGACGTAGTCACTGCAGGGACACGGTTCATTGGGTTATTTCAAGACTGCTACAACAAATACGTCAACTATCTAATTCAGAGCATCTCTTCTCAGCTCATCTTCTGCAGCCAGGAATTCTCCAAGATGCAGCTTATCAGCGAAATGTATCCAAACATCGATGCAACAAGTTACGTGTATTTGGGAAGCGCCGTTGATAAGATGACCTTCTTGCAATACATCCTCTCATCAGCCGAAACGACGTTGAAGACTTCTTCAGCGCAAGATTATTGTCCGATGAGTTGTCTGGAGAAGTCGTGTTCCAGCGAGTTGCAGGCCTTCAATGATCAACTGGCCAACTTCTCTCAAATTAGAGACATTGCTTCCAATGCAATGCAGATTTTGATCGATTTCAGAGCTCCTTCGCAGGATTCCAATACAAATCCTGCGACTTTTTTCAGCAAAGGTGCTCCACCTACGTTCTTCTCCAACCCATCACCGCCAGCGTCCGACCCGACCCCTCGCCTTGGCTCTACCACAAGTCCTATTCGGAATTTTCCACCCACTTCCCGCAGTGCTCCGTCTACGTACGCCGTCGAGGAAACGCCTCCATCCATGTTCATTCAACAGCGATCCTCCCCACAGATTCACTCCTTATATGACGACATCGGGCGCAGCGACCTGAAGAGTTCTTTCCAGAATGTCGTCGCTCTACTGAAGCGAGCACAAGAGAGGGTGAACCAGTTGTCGGATTGCGTCACTCGATACCCTGATCTCCTCAAAACCTTTCAGAACTTCCTCAACTCCCTGGATCTGAGCGTCGCCTCTGTGGATATAAGCGCCGCCTCCAGTGCGTTGAACACACTCTCACAGGACGTCCTTCTTCTGGAGGATCTCCTCAATGGCTATCGCAACGATAGTCTGACGAAGCGCAGTCTAGCGACGAAGTTCCTTGCGGAAGTGAGCAGTGTTGTTATATTCCACGCCGAGGCAGCCATCTCCAACCTTGATTCCTACGTCATCTCAGAGGTCACTGGAATCATTGGCACGACCGAACGCAAGGTCATCTCCGCCTACTCTCAGCTGGTCGTCTTCCTCGGTCAACTGAAGGTCTTCCTTCCATCGGGAACTACGACCACGGATGAATTCGCACGAAACCTCAGTCTGTGGAAAAGACCTATTCCGATGCTGCAAGATAAACAGGTGAGATAGGAGATAGGTTACCGCTGAATATTCTCATGATTCCATTTGGTAGAGTTTCATTGAAGCCAAATATAATTTTAGGACTTGAAAAAGTGTGTTCCATCTCGTCTTATTTCTCAGTCCAAAATCTGTCGCAATTATATCACGTTGCAACAGACTACATGTAATTATTGTCCGTAATGTAATAAATCTGCTAAGCAGCTAAATCCTAGTATAACTTTGTCAAATAAAACGGACAATTTTATTTACCTATATCGTCTTGAGTGAGTGAGGACGTTAATGCATCGTTTCAGTTGACTGGTTTCCAACTGGATTCCAGTCAGACGTATCGTACGTGGCCACGAGAGATGGACTTGACTGGCTTCTTAGATATCTCACAGGACGTCATAACGAAGTTGTTGGTCTACCATGACAGCATCCTTAAGCAGAGTCTTGGAGACCTACAGAGTGAACTCAGATTCGCACAACAGTCTCTCGTCGATGACGTCAACACATTGAGCCACAGTTGCCAGACGTTCAACGACTCAACAGCCATCAATGACAATTTCATAAAGTAATCATTACCAGTTCTATTCTATTCCATTTACCCACTTATATAGCGCCTCTCGCAGTACAACCGAATCAGAGGCGCTCCCAGTGCGAAGAACCCCTCGAGAAAAGAAAGGTCGTAAAAGAGAACGAACAGAAACATTTGTCCTACTAGATCAGATTAATTTTCAGCACGAGTCACAGCAGGAAGACTATTCCGTATCGAAGGACCAACAGAGGCAGAGGCAGAGGCACGATGCTGAGCTGTGACAGTAACTCTAGATCGAGGTATTAAAAGGTCATGACAGTCTAATGAGCGAAGAGTCCATCCAGACGTAGCCGAGATAGGTTTCATGATAAGATCGCAAAGATATTTGTAATCAAGCACGACTTCCTCAGCGTATAAGAAAACTGAATTGCGAGAATCAGTTCACTCACAGATGCTAAGTCTGGGAGTTGACCGATTTCTTCGACGCCGATTTCTTTGGCCAAATTGGCCACAGTCACAACCTGAAGATTACATTTCGAGGTTTGCACTTAGATGAATGTGTCATTTCCAACTTAGAACAAGCGACTGCTTTTTCACACTAGTTGTCCATTCGCTCGAAGCATTCAACAAAACGAAGAAAGACCTGATCATCATTTGTGCAGTAAACATACAGAAGATGTTCCTAAACTTTTTGCAAAGCAGAAGATACTTGAGCGCAACGTAAAGGATTCTTTTTTGTCTTTTGTTTTAGGAACAATATTATCAAGGTCGATGTGTTCTACGGAGAAATGAAATATCGGACGATTGTGCAATCTCCTGGTTACGATAGCGTCCAATTCCTCAGTAAGTCACTCATCATCATCGTCGTCGTCGTCGTCATGACTGTGACTATGACTATGACTAAAAGCCTTCTATAGTGCCGCCATAATAATGCACAGGGCATCAACCGATGGCGCACCAAAACAAATCTGACATCAGGTCAAATCTAAAAGGTTAGTCCGAAGAGACAGAATGACAGTCCAAGGAGGATAGGGGGTCTAAGGCATTTCCCCCGACATCTCCCCCCGGACATTTCCCCCCGTAGGACATCTCCACCCCCCAGGATTTTTCCCCCCTGTGACCCAACTGAACTATTTTAATAGTGCAAATAAATTTAGACAGCAAAATGAATGAGCATTTAATTTAATTTAAACTCTCTCGCTATTAATCGAAAAGAAATCAAAACATGAAATTAGACAGCAAAACAAATGAACATTTATTTTAATTATATTTATATAATTATATATATATACATATACTATCTTTTCGATTGAAAATGAATCAAACTAACGACCAACAGATGTTAATTCAATTTCACCTTTGCTTTACATTCACTTAAAGCTGTCCCTGCACCTCTCCGACGTTCGCACTCATAGCTAACGGCGTTATTTTTTTAAACATAAGCATAGCCGTTTAATGCAACTTTGTTCTTCCCACGTACACTACGCTAACACTAGCCACAGTTTCCACCTCCATCTCTTCGGATTTCTCGTCTAATAATTATTTATCTTACAGAGTAATGACACATTATATAGCAACAACCGGGCTAAATGTAAAAACTTCGTTAAATATTTACCTAAAGCATCAAAGTGAGACACATTTAATTAAGTAAGGTTGTTGGTTGTTCACCAGTTAACTATAAATTAATTAATCAGTACAACCCTGCATGATCAACTATTCTACTGTTTATTTTTGATTCAACATTTGCTTTAAGCATCAAAGTGAGACACGTTGAATTAAGGTTTATGATCACAAAGGGAAAATCCGGGGGAATTGTTCTACGGGGGAAAATGTCCGGGTGGAGATGTCCGGAATCCAGGACAGGCAAGAGTAAATAAAAAGGTTTTAAGCCGAGATGGAAAAGAAACTAAAGACTCAGCGGTCCGAAGGGCGTAAGGTAATGAATTCCATAATGCCTCAGGCTTTCTCTATAGTTTTGAGAGGAACCCACTTCCTCACAATAGTAGGCGTATGCGCAAATGTTATGAAACAATTATATAGCGAATTTACTCATGAGATTATTATGGGCACCGTAAATGTTTGTAGTGAAATAACAGAAATTCCTGTAAGACGGAATTAGTAAATATGAAAAAATGTAGTTACTGTGAAATATTGTAGTTAACTTAAAACTACTTGATATAACTATTATAACTACTTCTTTAACTACTTCTTAAAACTAGTTATAACTACTAGGCAACTACTTCCCTGGTAGTTATAACTACTAGTCAAAAACTACAGTAGTTAAAATTGCCCATCATTGCTAGTGTCGTTATTGTTGCAAATATACATGTAAGCATTGGTGACCTTGCATCGTCAGTTGTAAGCATTTTAATACGTTAGCTAGGACTAAAGAAATCACGCAGATGATTTTAGCTGAAGCTGCAGGCGAGCTTTTTGTGTCCACGGGTGATTAGTGAATATTATCACGGTGGCCAATCGGCTAGCGGTCAGCCCGTGACGTTCAGTGTGCGCTGAGCGAGCGGGCTCGACTTCGTCCGCGGAATCACTGTGTGTAGGGACTTTGAGCAAGTCATTCGCGCACAATTGCTCTGCTATACAACTGCAATTGAGCCATCGATACGTGTGCACTTCTGGACCAAATTTGTCGGAAAAAGGGCTATATCAGATTTCGGTAATAAATAAAAAATAATGAATTCTAGAGCTGTATATCAGAATAATGATTGAAGTGAGCTTGTAATGATGTTTCAGGTGACTTTGGCGGATGTTTCGGGCTTTTCCTCGGAGGCAGCGTTCTGTCGATCTTTGAATTCTTTGATCTTGTTATATACAATCTTATCGTGAAGTTGGAATCATCGAAGAGAACAAAACCTACCAGAATAGCTGTTCACCCAGTGATGGAATACCTGCCGTAAAACAAATTACAAACTACATCATGTCTAAGGACGAAATAAATTCGAATGCGTTACAGACACGAATTTCTTGGACCTCAACGAACCGCGTGACAGAGAGAACTTCCTTTCATTGTAGTCTATTTAAATGAAATTTTAAATCAAAACCCATACGGTATATTTATGTTGTGAATGTCGTTTTCACTTATATTGCATTTATCTATCTTGCAGTGTTTATACGATAGACTCCTCTGGGAAATGTTCCCAGGTGATATTCTCTCACGGAGAAATGTAACAAAATAATAATAATTAAGTTATAATAATTAAATAATAATTATAATGTTGACATTATAATATTATATGGACTGTTAGAAAATATAAGGATATTATTTGCTGACCACTGAGCAATAACATGTAATTGGGTCAACACTTTTTTACGCACATATCGTACATATTTTATGTCGATTTCTTGAATTATTAACGAAATTTATTTCTTTGCAAATGAAGGACTTGCTCATTGACTAATTATTTTTAATGCACTGATTTCTCAAGTTTCACATTAAAATCTTCTCCTATTACTTTGCTGTCGATTGCGCTTCTGGTCTAAAACGTCTAAGTATAGAAAACCCATAATTGTTAGCCACCGTCAACAAAACTAACAAGAAAAACCATTCTATGACAATAACTACAGCAGTTCCTCAGGGATATGCCTTCCTGAACATGAGAGATTTGAGTCGAGCCCTAAAGATATCAATCAATGCTTCGGAACGCACTTCAGGCGGGAGGCTATTCCAGCAGCGCAGAACGCCAAAAGAGAAGGCACGATCACCGAATTTGGCCTTGGGGACAAGAAGGTCTCCACGCGCAGCTCCACGCAGCTGGAGACCAGCTGAGCACGACGACGTTAGTCTGTATGTCACTTGCTCTGCTGTTTCTAGTCTAAGCCTACGAGGTCAAGACTAGCAACAAGAAAACTAAGTAGCGAGCAACTGATTGCCAGTTACGTTACTGGTTGCCCTCATTGACCCGGCACTATGAACCTAGCTCCGTCATTCAACAAGTTCCTTCTTACTAACTGGTGAGCCAAGTGACTCTTTTCGTTTTCTCAAGACCAATCTCTTTTCTCTGTTTCTCTCGCTCTGGGAACCACTCTGATTGGTTGGTACTGTGAGAAGCATTATATGAAAGTTTTGGATGCACAATATAATGCCTAATTGAACTCAATTGACGGCGATAATAAAGCGAACTGGTATAGGAAGAGTCAACGATGAGACTGATTATTTAAGAGTTAGGACTTGAGCAAACGCGTTCCTATTTAAATAACAATAATTCATGATCGACGACTACGTTCTGTCCTTAGAGAGAATAATGCGTATA